>BMAW01031630.1:906248-942474 GCA_019974015.1 Nephila pilipes | reverse complement strand
GTTAAATTAGTGCCTTGGATTTCTAAAGCTTTGGTTTTAAATATATATAACAGATATTGACTATTTAAATGATAAAATCGCAGATAAAAAATATCAGAAAACGTTTGTCCTGTTTGTAGTGCCATGCTTTAAAATTGATAGAAGAACCTCCAGGAATGTGCTGCAGCGGTGATCAAGTCCAAATTCCTGCTATTAGATCCTACCCTGAACCTTTGAATAGTCTTCTTAACCATAAGGATCAGCTTTCAGAATATTTTCTTTCTATAATTATTTTGAACCACGGTCAAGTGACGTGGACGACAACTGAGCTGGTACCCTCCTCTCCTAACATCCACACCACACCAACGGGAGGACTTTGGGCCCCGACAGATTTAACGTGCATCCACCCCGGCTACACGGTGGGTCTTTGGCGGCCAAGGATCGAACCCGCGACTGAGCGAAAACCGCCGGCCACGAATCCGAAACCTTGCCCACTAGGCTACCTAAAGATTGGTACGTCAATAATGTTGTTGCGTAATTTAAATCCTCCTAAATTATGTAACAGCACCAGACTCAAAGTGAAATCTCTAAAAAGAAACGTTATAGAAGCGACTATTTTTACAGGAAAGTATGAGGGTGAAAATATATTCATTCCAAGAATACCATTAATTCCATCAGATTATCATTTTGAATTTAATCATTTGCAGTTTCCAGTTAGACTTTGCTTTGCGATGACTATCAATAAAGCACAAGGGCAGAGTTTAAAATTAGCTGGTGTAGATTTACAAAGTATCTGTTTTTCACATGGTCAATTTTATATGGCATGTTCAAGAGTTAGTTCACGTGAAAATCTAATCAACCTTCAACCAGAAAAACGAACGAAGAATGTTGTCTACAGAGATGTTTTGGAAATGTAGGCATATTATTTCATATTTTTCTAATATTTAACTATTTCTAAAATAAGAATAAGATAAAATCATAATGAATGTAATAATTAAGATAAATAAATTGATATAATAAAAAATAAAAATGTAGTTGTCACCTCAAAAATTGCCATGCATTCAAAATAAAGACAATAGAAATGTAATACACAAAAAAATTGTTTCAACAGGTTTAAAAAATAAAAAAATATATATAAAAATGTATTTTTATTTTTATGTTGGCAATTTTTACATGGTTTTGGCCTACTGGGGATCCGCCATGTAGAATAATGGGAACACATCGCACTACACACTACCTCATCGGTGATGCGGAATTCTGTTCAACGACAGATTTACGGACTAAATTACATTTTCATTGATGAATTATTAACACTTAAATACTTTTCTCATATGTTTGAAAGTCATGGATAACCATTATTACAGACAATCAATTTCTAAAATTTTTAAATTCAGATTATAATTAAATTGAAAAATTGAAAAATTTCTTGATATTTTACGTATAGGTTCCAAAATATAATATTATCGTCTGCCCAGCGAAGCGGGCGGGTATCAGCTAGTATTGCATAAATACGAATAACACCCATTAAATTTTAAAAAATCATTTCAAAATCCTTCTCTCCTCCTCACTGCCGTATACACCTACTCTTACACAGCACACCCTCCACAGAATTCCAGCAACTCAGGGCAGCCAATCGGACAGCTCCCCTTTGCAGGAAGAGATCCAATGAAAAACCGGTCTTTCAGCGCTCTATGTGACCGAAACATATCAAGAAATAATTGGACTCTTCTTTCTGCTGATTATAAGCAATCCTTTATTTTTTTCTATAGGGGTATGGAAAGAATAAATTTTGAGAAAATACTCCCCAGGCAATAGGGGACTTGAAAATTACCGATACTCAAAAGGTACAAGAAGTCACTCCCATCATCTAGAAACGCGTTTCTCAAAATATACGCAAACAAGCTCAACTTTGCCTTCTAGAAAGGTACCGACACTCTGAACATTTATTATAAATGCTGAATCTAAATGTTTTTCTTTGTTATGTTAGAAGTGTTTTATCATCAGCATAAAAATAAGTTTTTTAAAGGTCGTTGTTTTAGTGTAATGAACACATGAGTTGTCGGTAAAGGAAATTTTAGTGCACACAGTATTTACCAGAAAGATATTAATGATTTAAAATAATTTAAAACTGCTCAAATAGGGGAGACAGCTATGTTTGTAAGATAGAGCGATTAGTAAGTTTTAAACTCAGGAAACTTTCAGAAAAAATGTCTTAGAACTAAAAAGCTAACATGTGCCTGCAATCGACAATTATAGCTAATAATATGCTTTAAAAGGTAAATCTGAAATGACAGTTTGGTTTTAATGAAAAGAAAATTAATGTGGGCAACTTTTTATTAGAAAATAAGTTTATTAATTTATGTCTCAGACACAAATAATAATTTTGTACAAGCATTAAATTTGTATCATTCAAACGTAAATACAGCGTTTAACATTACTTTGCGATTTTAAATCTGAAAAGAAAACTATGTGATATGATTTTTATGATTTTTTTTTATTTACGTTGCACTGAGAAGTACACTGCTGGTCCTTAAAATTGCAACACTATGAAGGAAGTCAAATACAAAAAAAGGTAGTTATTGTACGTAAACAGTATGGGATGAAGACAAAATGACAAAATTTGCAAGCAGTTTCTAGGTTTACAAGGGTGTGAAATTAGTAGAAACAGTTCCCATCCCTGGCAGCTAAAACAGCTCTGGAAGGAATTCAAACTGACCTTGTACGACAGAAACGGACATCTAATTCCAGGCTTCTTCAAGTCTGTACCATACTTCATCAACCTTATTAGCTGGAGGGGGTGTGGCGAGCCATTCTCTCATTAGCTCATAACCAGATGTTTTCAATTAATGATGGATCTGGAGGCCGTGAAGGATAGGACAACAATCGAATTCCCTATGTATCGCCGAAGCTCAGAGCCCAACGTGCAACACGTAGTCTTGCATTAAATTGTTGGAATATGGCATTTGACAGGTCTCGAAGATAGGGCACATCCATTAGACGTAAGATGTCAGAACTGTACCGATCTGCGTTCAAATTAACGTCGATCCAAACTAGAGATGTGTGTGTCATGTACCCAAGGCCTGCCCAAATAATAACACCAGATGCAGGGCCCCAATGCCGATATCGGATGAAAGTAGGGGTTTCCTCGGAGCCTCCAGACACATCTACGGCCATCAGAATACTGCACGCAGAACTGGGACTCGTTCGAAAAGACGACATTGGGCCACTACTGTATCCAGCTTAATCGTTCGGCGCACCTGAGTAGCCGTTCCCCTCAATGCTACATTGTCAAAAGAAGCAGAAGTAATGGTCGCAGTGCTGACAAACTACGCTGCTGCAAACGTTGTCGCAGTTTGTGAGCGGATACTGGGCAGCAACATACATGCCCATTTCCTGACTAATAATCTATGATGTGGTTGTTAAAGTTTTCCAGGGGTATTATAATATGTCTCTCCTCTCGAGTGTTATTCGTGGGAGGGCATGGGAATCCTGCATGCCACTCAGTATGACCCTCAGCAACCTATTGATTCCATATTCGCCTGACAGAAGTTCTATTTCGACCAGTGCGACGGGCAATACCACGGAACGATAATCCGCTCTCTCGGTAAGTAACGATCATGCCTCTATTGAATTTTGACACTTGCTGGCAAGCATTTCTTCTGATTCGAGGCATAACACGACATTCTGAGCAAACTCCGACCTTACAAAGCACTTTCCGAATGGAAATTCACTACACAATTTTTCTTTTATGCAGTGCTTCAGAGGTCGTTTATTCCTCTTACTTTGTCTAAATTTGCTGAAATACTAATCATTTGCTTTTTATTTACCGATTCTATGAGAGTTTTACAATCATTGAAGCACCCAAAATATTCATCACATCCACTGATCATTCAGGCATTGAAAATTCTACATCAGTTGCATTCCCAAAACATTCAAATAATATTTTGTTTCATCCCTTCCCATGTTGGTATCACGGGAAATGAAACTGTAGATAGTGCAGCTAAATCTGCCTCTGGTGTAATAATTGCAAACATTCCTTTCTGTGATGCCAAAAAACACATTACTTCAGCGATTTATCACCACTGGCAGGATCAATGGCATTTGGAATCGGAGAATAAACTCTATCATATAAAACCCATTATATCTCATTGGAACTCATTTTCATGTAGAAGACAGGACGTCATTCTGACGAGACTACGCATTGGACACACGAGATTGACTCACAAGTACCTTTTTCTGGGAGAAACCCCTCCAATATGTAACAATTGTATCTGTCTTTTGACTGTACGACACATTTTAATAGAATGTTCCGTTTTTAACTCGGTACGTTTTAAACATTTTAAATCATATACTCTTTCCTTAATAGACTTGGTTGGGGAAAATCCCCAACCAAATATTTTTAACTTTTTAAATGAAATCGGTTTAACCCCATTCATATAGTTTTATTGCTTTTAATCTTACCTTTTTGCAATGTTGTTCCAATCTTAAATCGTTTTAGATAAAAACAAAAAAGAAAAATATTTTAATCTCCTAACCTTGTGTTTGGCACAATATATCCCAAGAGGATTCTGTGACACAAATTCAACCAACCGACCAACTAATCATTTGCTTATACCAACTTTTTCTTCCTTTCATGTGATTTTGACGTCAGATCATTCCTTCCTGGTGTTGCAATTTTAATGTACAGCAGTGTAATACGAAAACTAATGGCGACGGGCCTAATAATTTGGAGCCTCAGTCAAGTGACGAAGGCAACATTTGAACTAGCACTTCCTCCTCAAAACTTCCGCACCACACCTACGGGGCAATTTTAACGTGCATCAGCTTCAATGCATGGGAAAAGAAAACAAAAAGAGAGTGGGCAACAAATGCAAAGGGTGTGAAATTACCCTCTTTAAGGAATTTCTACCTGTTAATTATATTTATATATTCTTAAAATACATTGGAGCCTCGACAGACTTACCGTACATCAGACATTCTCCACGGTCGGTCTTTAGTGGTATGAAGGCTCGAACCTACTACTCGAAGAAAACCTGGCAAGTAGCGAGCTCGCGACCATGAACACTCGGCTGCTGCGCCGACGAGCTTTTATTTAAATATAGACTAAAAGGCACAAAAATATTTCTTCAAAAATTTCTAATAATATATCCCTACCCTAAGAAATGTTAATACTGCCCACTGTCTACTTGAAAAGATATCTGTAGCGTGGCTAAGGGAAGGGGATCTGGAGGTCCTACCATCCCTTGTACAGCATAAAAGGATGCCAAATTGATAAGATGAAATTTTTTTTGGTGAAATGTTCCCATTTTTAAGTCGTCACTTGACCGAGGTTCAAAATTATGAGGTCCGCTGCCAATAACTCTCGTGTTGCTTTTAGTGTGACGTTAATAAAACCAAACGAAACCAATCTCATTTTTAAGCGCATCCCTCTCCATGTTAACGAGAGAACTTCAAGCCGTGTCATAATTAACGTGTATCAGCTCCGCCACACGGAGAGTGTTTAGAGGCATCGAGACCCGAATTCACAACTCAGTGGAAAGAATTCCAGCCACGAGTTCACAATCATGACCACTAGGCTACAGCGGCCACCCAGCAAAAAGGAATGTTTGGACTTAAATAATGAATACGTTCTTAGATAGTATGTCTGAAATTGTGAGTTAGGTCAAGCTTTTTAATTACCACTCACAACAAACTTTTAAAATCGAGGTATTTTTAAGTAATTGTAAGAGAATTATTTTCAAGACTTCATTTAGAGAGTTGCAGTGTGTTTTCATGTTTGTTATTTTATCTTCGTAACATTTTCTAGGAGCCCTATGTTTTAAATTTTAGTAAATTTATGTAAAAAAAACTAAGCTTTTATTCTAAGATGGTTTAAACAATATGGTTTACAAACAATAATTTTTTTGATACACTAATATTATCCACAAGAAGTAATAAAACTTCAAGCTACTATAATTTATATATATTATTTTACCATAATAATTATTTTTATACAATTCGGTCCATCTTTAAATAAAAGCTTAGTTACAATTTTTTTACTAAAATCTTATTATTTTTAGTCTGGGAATTTAAAGCTAAAAATCAATTACTTGAACAAAACCTGTTTACGCAGTTAAGTGTGTGCAAAATTTTAACTGAATTGGACCGTAAGTTCACAATCCGGTCTCCCAAGTCACCAAAGTCTACCACTGCTTGAGAGAATACATTGTATTATGAACGGAGTTATGAAAATTTGAATAATTTCAGCTCAGATTATAGGAAGTGAATTAATTTTCGAATTTCTGTTCGTATTCCACGTACTAAATAAACAGAAATTTTTGATCAAATTATTTGATTGCAATTGGGTATAAATCATTCAGATTTATTTTAACTAGTTTATCCTCCTTAGTCCCAGCGTCGTGTGTAGGAGACACTAAACAACACTTTTAAAATAAATTATTTAGTGAGCAATTTTTTTTCGTAGCTTATTTATGGTAAAATTAAAAAAGGTGTTTTCCGAAAGAAAGAAAATTTAAACACTCTGTTGAATTCCTTAAAGTTGTTTTTTTTTATAACATTATTAATTTTTCACTCAAATCTTCCCACTTCTGATTTAACTAGAACGCTGTTATTTCAGTGTCGCCTGTAGGAGATATTGGGTCAATGGGTATCAAAATCACTCGATTTGAAACTATAATTATGGCATATCTTTCAGCTTCGAATGATATTCTTTAATTGCTAACTGAATTCACCAAATGTAGATATTTAAGGATACAGGAAAGAATCTGTATATGTCAGAAAATGAAATGAAATATAAATAGAGATCACTGTAATTATATATAATTTAAAATTTCCCAGAATTCGAAGTTATCGAGCAGAAAAAACTATAACTCCCTTACTCGCAGACAACATGTTTAGGAAATCACGAGTTTTCAATAAGAAACAACTTAAAATTAAGAAATTATTTGACAGTGTAAGATAAAGAGAGAGACAAAAATACGAACCATAAATATTGGAATTTAGGATTCTTCTGCAAACATTTCTGACAGGAATATTTTGCGATTCAAATTTTACATTATGCTCATTTTACATTATACTCATTATGCTAATTATTATGAATTGCTCATTAAATTAAGATTTAAGAAATATTTTAAATTAACATTATGATGTCACTTTGTCCCAATATTTCCTCTAGGAGACAATTTTTTAAAAATAAAAATTGAAATAATTTTTTTAACATTTTTAAGTACTTTTTCATGTATTTACAACCGATTGATACAAATTATTCTAAAATTTATGGTTCATAGTTGACCTTGGTTCTGAGGAGGTTAAATCAAACACTCTCAATTAGTTAAATGTTATCGAATAATTATAATAAATTTTTCAATTAGTTAGAATGTAAGCTAAAAATTTAAATTAATGCAACTCATCTAAATATAAACGAAACACTTGAAAATGCGGATGCCGTAGTGACTATAAATAAAACACACTAACAAAAAAAGGAAATCCTTGAGCTCGGCTTACTACATTTACAAATAAATGGCTATAACAAGTATTACGGTTAAAGTAATCAATTCTAAATGGCTGTAAGCAAATCAGGGTTTGCATAAAAAGATGATGCTACACATGCGAGTTCATTAAAAAATAATACTTGCGTCTAATCTCAGTTCGGCTTATTAAAATTCTTCGTCTCCTAGGTAAGAATAAATTTCGAGATAAATTTCACGAGCGCAATAAAAACAAGATGTTATTTAACCTTGTGTAAATTTATTATCCTGATGATATATTGAAATGAGATTAAGACGCTTTGAAGGAGTAATATTTATCAATCTTTTTATCTTCTTCAATTTTTGTCTCCTTAACTCACACGAGCTTTAATCAACAACTAACCTATTATTCATCGAAGATTTCAATTTCGTTCTGTTAGTGTTGCACCTGACACACAATAGCAAGCAATTGGCAATGGAATTATTTCATACCACAGAGACCTTAGCTAAAAATTTATTTTCCTAACTCATTTTTCTTTCCGTTCCACAGGGGCTTAATTTCTATAGGGAAATACGGGTATTGTGACCCAGAGGCACCGCAGTGATTTTTGTATCATATGAGACCTACTGCCTTTTGTAAACATTGGTGAGGCACTCTCGGATACCCTAGCGATCTTTCCATATTTGCGACTCTCTGATTTGTGTATGTGTCTTTTTATTTCGTACCTTTCCACCCTTTTTTAATGTTTTTTCTGCAAATTAAACAAATGTTTGGTGCAGCTTTTCCTGATTTGGTGGGCTGCGGTAGCCTAGTGGTCAAGGTCGTGGACTAGCGACCGACGGCTTTCGTTCAGTCGCGGGTTCGATCCTTGGCCGCCAAAGACCCGCCGTGTAGCCGGGGCTGATGCACGTTAAATCTGTTCGGGGTCCAAAGTCCTCCCGTTGGTGTGGTGTGGATGTTTGGAGAGGGGGGTGCCAGCTCAGGTGTCGTCCTCGTCACTTGACCATGGTTCAAAATTACGAGGTCCGTCGCCAATAGCCCATGTGTTGTTTCTAGTGCGACGTTAATAAAAACTAAACTAAACTAATTCCTGATTTGGCTTTTGCGCCATAAATCCTAACTGTCACTCACTCCACGATAATCGAGTGATTATGTTCACGAATTCGTTATCGAAAGTATTTAAATCTAATTGGGTATTTGAATCCTGCATTCCAACATAAATTCGTGGAGTGGATTAATATCAGTCCTTATCACTTTATAGTGAATAAAATAACAGATGTCCTTCGCTAATAGCTCTCGTGTATCTTAATTCTAAATTTAATTTCCCCTGTTAAGAGTTTCCGCGGTAGCCTAGAGGTCATGGTCGCAGATTCGCGTGCGAAGTTGTTTCATAGAGTCATGGGTTGGAGTCCTGATGCTATTCAAGGTCTGTCATGTAGAGGGTTTGACGCATGTAAAATCTGTTGAGTCTCCATGTCCTTTCGAAGACGTGATGTGGGAACGTCACCTCAGGTAACATTCTCTTCACTTGACCGTAGCGCCAGATTACGAGATCTGTCGCCAATATCCCTCACGTATCTTCTAAGTGCCATGTTAATAAGCAATCAATCAGCAACACATGACGGCTTTGTTGAAATTATTGTCCAGCTGACTCCATTATTCCTGCAGATGATATTTGATAAAGTCAGGATTCGAATTCGTGTCTCAATTTGTACTTCACCTGCCACGAGGCATACGACTATGCTCCTCAGCTTCAGAATGACATAGAACCGATTCTACACTCGTGAAATTTTCATATCCTCACTCACACTAATGTGAATGTGAGTGAGTGAATGTAAAGGATATTGGCGCAAGAGCCAGATGTGGCTGTGCTGCCCCAAACAGGACGTAATAGTGGTCTAGATGTGTAAGAAAAATTGAAAAGAAAAAAAGACGAAAATTGGATGACAAGGAGGGTCGAAAATACAGAAGGATCGCTAGAGTACCCCGTGTTTACCAAAGACAGTAAACCCTACAGGAAAAAAAAGATCACTAGGGGGCCTCAGGATCATGATGCCCGTACTCACATATAGAAGGCAAGTCCCTGAGATCCCCTGAAATAATCCCCGGGGGCAGGGTGCCCGGCTTATTAATCCCAGACGCTGGGTACCCATTTTAGTCGCCTCTTATGACATGAATGAGCTACAGTGGGACTATTATGTCATACCCGGTCACAACACGGGTGCTCCCACCCCACACGCGTAAATTTTGAGAATAAATTAGTGGAAATCGATCATTTCATGTGATCCAGTGCCCTGCGGTAGCCTAGTGGTCATAGCTTCGGATTCGTGACCGACGGTTTTCGTTCAGTCGCAGATTCGATCCTTGGCCGCCAAAGACCCGCCGTGTAGCCGGGGCTGATGCACGTTAAATGTGTCGGGGCCCCAAAGTCCTCCCGTGGGAGTGGTGTGGAAGTTAGGAGAGGGGAGTGCCAGCTCAGGTGTCGTCCTGATCGCTTGACGGAGGTTCAAAATTACGAGATCCGTCGCCAATAGCCCTCATGTTGCTTCCAGTGCGACGTTGATAAAAACTAAACTAAAAAAAACTCATGTGATCAAATTTAATCAATCCTCAGTTTAGGATGGTATAGAAAAAGAAAAAGAGTGGAATGCCAGCTCAAATGTACTTGATTGAGACTCAAAATTATGAAGTTCAGTGGTGGTTCTAGTCGTGGGCACGGGGACACGTGCCTCCCTGACATAACTTCACTCCCAGACATAAAAAAAACGTACCTGAGCAGGATATCCTAATCAAATTGTCTGTATCGATTAGTTTAGTTTTTTATTAACGTCGCACTAGAAGCAACACAAGGACTATTGGCGACGGACCTCGTAATTGTGAACCACGGTCAAGTGACGAGGACCACACCTGAGCTGGCACCTCCCTGTCCTAACATCCACACCATGCCAACGGGAGGACTTTGGGCCCCGACAGATTCAACGTGCATCAGCCCCGGCTACACGGTGGGTCTTTGGCGGCCAAGGAACGAACCCGCGACTCAACGAAATCCCTCGGTCGCTAGTCCACGACCTTGACCACTAGACTACCGCGGCCCTGTCTGTATCGAATCGCTATATGTACTGTGTATGTTCAATTTTTATGCTAACATTTTTTTGCCTAGAAAATCTCACCTTATTTAGGAATAGGATTTTAAAATTCGCGTTTTTTTAGGTGATTTGATAACCCGCGAATAGAAGGTATACGGGTAATTTACATAAAAATACGTGACTTTGTACACCTTCCCCCTTGCCGATTTTTTTCTGAATCCTTTCCTGACAAGGTCCGTCTCCAATAGCCCTCATGTTTCTACTAAATGCGACGTTAATAAACAATAAATAGACCTCATGTCGCCGTTCAGTGTGAAATTAATAAACAATCATGTCATTCGGGGCATAATATCCGAGAAATAACTTTGAACACGTTGTTTGCAGAAAATGGATTCAGCAAAAATATGTAGGCTTAAAATAAAGGATACATGGTGTTAGCTTCGAAAGATTGACATTGTAATACATTATGATTATAATTACATTTGGTTTGTTTATATGAAGTATATTTACAGTGATGAGATGCATTTAATTTAATATTTTATCGTCTGCGTTTATTTTAATATCCGAGCAAAATATTATTGTCTATTTAAATAATTTACAGTTTGCTCTTATTTCATTTTCGTGGCAGAATCGTCTGTTTTTATTCTTTTTGTTATTAACATTGGCGACGTTTCTGTACTCTAGAATGCTTCACTTGTGAAAATAAAAATGCGCGAGATATTTGAAGAAGGTTTTTTCTTTTATGCACAGTAATTGCTCCTGTAAAAAGTCTGGGGTTTGGAAGTACCCTTACTTTACGCTAATTAAAATTCATTGAATTATTCTACCTCTTTTTGAACTTAACAGAGTAAAAAAAGTTAGCACGTGTTAAAACAAAATTAGTAAGTCAATTTCAAAATATTTTTTACTGATCCCTTCTGGTTCCATATTTCTGTCTAATAAAAAAATCTGCTTTTCACGACCAATATGTCTCGTCAACAGCAACAACTGTCAAATGACGAAATTGCTATCGGCATTAACACTTATTTTCCACACTGGAGTGATAATTTCTATCCTTGACAGATTGAATGTGAACGCTTGGATACTGGACATATGACGATTTTTATTTAGTATTCGCTATGCTCTAATCCATTACACATAGAGATAATGGACTTTATTGTTGTCTATCTCTTAAAACCATTCATTTAATCAGTTATTGCCCACGAGTAATCAGTTAATCACATTATATACTGGATTAATTAAATCTAACTCTCTATTACAGATTTTCTAACTTTAAAAAAAAACAAGACATCAGTAAAAAAACAAATTTAAAATGAGCTCACACTACGCAATAAATTACAGGAAAAGTAAACAAAAATACCTACTAATTTAAAAGAAGCTCAAAAGCTGTGATTTTAAATTTCAAAATTCCCATCACAGTCACTTTAATTATTACTATTACAGTTATCAACTTTAATTACCGAAACATTCATTCATCACACCAACTACTATTGCACTTATAATTTAATTTAAGCGCAATCAAAGTTAAATACTAGTTACACAATTTTAATGAAACTACCGTATATCCTCGTCAAAAATAATAATAAATTACCCGTGAGCGGCAAGTGTTTAATCATCGAAACCTGACCAGCGAAAACTAAACGCCAGCCAAAAGGATTGCTAACGAAGCCAACTTGGCGAGCCCCAGTGTTTCTAATCATCTTGTCAATGCATGTTGATGTCGGCGCATAAAATGTTGGATCATCTCGCCATTCGACTCGTGCATAAAGTGGACGTCTTTTTATTTATCTCTTCTTCTCAGAGCATGATTCGTGATCACTTCGGGAGTAATCTCGGCAGCTAGTGAACGCTGCGACGGAAGTAGGCCACACTGAGCCCAGCGATATTTTATCGCTGTTTCATAAGAAGCCCCTCGTTCTTTTTTTTTTTTTTACATGCCGCCGACTCTTCGTTGTTGAAAACATTTCACTTTTCTACTGCGAGGGGTGAATAAACGTTGTGTTGATAGCCTGGGATAGTGTTGTCGGATTTTATACAGGTAAGTGGACACTGCTTTTGGATTCTTGAGGGAGTAATTATTGGTGTATTTGTTGCGTTCGAGATTTGTTTCCCAAGTGAGAGATATTCACGTGTCTTTTTGTTTCGTATGCAAGCCAGCATGAAAGATCTTAAATTAAAAAAAAAAAAATTGTCTATAAATACTGCGAAGTTTGCTATTTATTTTGAAGATAATTTTCGTATATATATAATGAAACTGAAAATAGTTTCAATATTCTACAAACCTGAATTTATTAAAGAATTTCTCATTTTTTTTTTTTGGGGGGGGGGGGCCTTTGATGGTGTAAAAGCTATTAATCTAACAAGATGGTGTAAAAGCTATTAATCTAACATTTCGTTCTTTCTTCCAAGACTTTATATACTTTTAAAATTTTCACGAAATAATATAATTTTTATGTGATAATTTATTTGTATTTAGATAAACATAAACCTTAAGGCTCCCGTCTACCCGCCATTTTAATTTCATCAGCTTAATGTTAATCCTATGCAATTTCGACTTGAATTCTCCCATCTTTATTATTTGATCTATTTGAATGCAATAAAGTCACCTGAAAGAGCAAAAAATAATGAATGTTTCTGTGGAATTATTTTTCTTCCTCCGATTTTTTTAAAAAAATTGAAAATATTCTTTAAAGACCGGACAACTCAAAAACGAATAATTAAAATAAGAATAAAAATATTTTTAAAAATCTTAAGAAAAAAGTAATTCCACAGAAGCATTGATAATTTTTCGCTCTTTCGAATGCACTTAAATAGATCAAACAATAAAGATGTGAGAATTAAAGTCAAAATTCCATAGGATTAACATTACGGCCACGAAATCAAAATGGCGGGTAGACGGGAACCTTAAATATTCATGTTAGTTTTTAGTAATTCATCAAGTATTGTTTAATGATAGCGCTTTCTAATTTAATGGCATATACAAGTAGTTTGCGTGCACGGTTAATACATATTTTTTGCTTCAAATATATAATTTTTGTTTCATGATGCTAATAAATATTTAGAAATTAAATTAATATTTTTAACTTAATTATATTCCTAATTTTACTATTTTTTTATTCTTTTAAACTCATTGAAAATTGCTGTTAATAGTTTTCTTGTTATAATACGTACCTTACCCTGAAAAGATATCGAATTACGTACGAATTGGAATAATATCCGTTCAAATTATACAAAATGATATAGCAGTATAATTTTTGTAAAGTTATCATAAATGTTTAAAATGCCTTATACGGTATGTCGAAAAATCACATTTTGCAAAAATGAACTTTAAAGTTTTTGGTGTTGTAAAGTGGATCAGAAATAAACATGGTACGTTTGCAATAGCTTTCGGTGTATAGATTTTTTTTTTGTCAGGTTAGTTTTGAAGTATTCAGGAAAATTAATTTTTATTATGTATTTATCGAGAGTCGAATTATTTAAATTTAAGGATCAGGAGATCTTTAAAGGAATTTATAAAAATTCGAAATGATGTTTATAATTCATATGAGCAGTTGACCTTTAAAAAATAAATTGTTGCGTCGAGCATTCTGAATGTTATGAAATTTCATGTCTCTGTATTTATAAACTTCAGTTGTCTACTTAAGAATTTCAATTTGTTTTACTAAAAGTTCAAAAAACAAATTGTACAGAATTCTTAAGATTAAAATTATGAGATTTGAATTTAGTGCTCATAAAACTATAGTTAAAGTTGATTTCCACATGTCAGTTTGTTTTTTCTAGAATTAGCAAAAAAGCATAAAATCATGAATTTTAAAAAATTTAATTCAAAGCGGAATTATGTAGTTACAGATATCTATGATTTCCTATTGTTATAAGATTTCTAAAATCAAATATAAATTAAAACTAGAATGTATTAAAATTTAAACTATATTTTTTTCAAGCTTTGGATTTATTTTTTGTAACGGGAATAGTATTTTTTTAAATATTATGTATGTACGGTAGATCATTTGAAATAACAAATCGAAGTAAAATGATTAAAAATACCAAACATGATTATGGTCTTTATCGTATGAAAATATTTTGAATAATTTTATATTCATAATCAATTAAGGTGATTTTACTTACTGTCTTTTACTCTAAAATTTAAATTACAAAATTGCAAAAGAACGACAACCTTCAAGAAATATTGTACTGGAAAAATTCATTGTGCCGTTTAAAATATTTTGGCAAATGTTAAGATTGATGGCTCCGATTAAAATTTCATTAATGTTTAGAAATACGAATTATTTTTGAAATTACGCTGTATGTTAACACAAATATTATCGCCACAGAAAACGTTCACTTTTTTTAAAAAAAAAAAATTACAATTATTTAGTTTTGAAACATTGAACATAAAGATTTTTGATTTCGAAAATTGAGCAATTTACGATTTAGATTTTTTAAAAATAGTTTTGTAAAATATTACCATAATATTTAAGTTGTTAATATATATAAATATGGGAACATTTGAGCAGTATTGGTTTTTGTATATTTCTTAACTTCTGTTTTCTCGGTTCGGCTGTAATTTTGACTATTTGTCTCTCTCAAGCTCTAAGTCCTTGCACTATTTCTACATATATATATATATATATATAATAAAAATAAATAACTGAAAAGTAAAAAAAAAATGTCTATTTATTTCAGTGTTTAAAGATGTATTTTAAAACTAAAAACATTAACTTAAATGCTATTGGAATATTATTGGTTGAATAAATGGAAACATGCGCAAATATGTTTAAAAATGTAAAATAACAGAAGTAGAAAACCTACAGTGAAGTTAGGATAGGAGTTGTGAATGCCGTAAAATATGTTTTTTAATACATCACTATAACATTTCTTCAAATTATAATTATTACATGAGAAATGTTTGTCCAACATTCATGGCTTTTTTGAAAGGTTGACGATTTACTGTACCACTTTAAAGCCTATAATTAGAACTGGAACGAATTTTAAATTATGTACCATTTTGCTGTTATAAATATGCTTGCAATCCATGTCAGCAGAAAAATTATTTCCGGTTTTAGAAGATAGTTCATTATTAGTATGCCAATCACAATTTCCTTCTATTAAAATTCTGGAAGAATACATACTGGTATTGCAGTCTGTTATTGAGAAAGATATTTATTGTTTCATTTAATGATTACATGTCTTCCTAAAATGGTGCGGATGACTTTCAATTTGGTGGTGAATAGTTTGTTTTTTAAAGAGTAAAATTTCCGGATTTAAAATCTAGTCACAAATGATTTTACAAATATTATCTCAAATAATACTTTCATATTTATAATTTTGAAAGGCGTTTGTAATATTGATGATATTTGTTCACGATGTATTGGAAATTAATTCACTGATGATATTTGTACGCGATTTGGAGATTGGAAATTAATTCACCCCCTTATGTGACGAATTGAACCTTCACGGCGATGAATCTGTATAGAGTCTCGGCCGCGGTAGCCGAATGGTGTTGGTCACGGATTTGCGGCCAGCGATGGTTTCGTCGAGTCATAGGTTCGATACTTGATGACTCTAAATAGACGCCGTATAGCTTGGAATGATGCGGTTAAATCAGTCGAGATCCCAAATACTTCTGTGCATGGTGTGAAAGTTTGGAGAGGGAGGTGCCAACTCAAGTGTCTTCCTCGTCACTCGACTGAGGATCAAAATTACGAGGCCCCTCGCCAATAGTCCTTGAATTACGTCTCGTTGCGACGTTTATAAACAATAATAAATTGCATAGTGCAACTTTATTCAAAACCAATCAAAACATGGGTGATATACACAATCTTCACTATTTTATTTAATTTTTTCGATTTACTTTTTTGCCATTCAGTGAAACGTTTGCTGAAAAATATTGTACTTCAGTTTATTTTGTTGCCTTTATTAAAAACACAATTATTTTGAAAGAACTTTTTTTTTTTATTTTGATATTGTTGCGGAAGGATAACCTATAATAAAAACGTAAGGAAAAAGAAAGCACCATTTTAATAAGTTATTATTTATCTTTGTATTAATTTTTTAAAATTATCTTTCTCATGTAAAGACAATAGAACAGGTGCTTATCAATATGGAAGAAAAAGGTTTGGTAATAATCAAACATGCTATAAATGATGGATAAAATTCTTGTGTTGTTAATAATATACATTAGATTTTTTACTGTATTCGAGCTTTAAGAAATCGTTTTAAACAGAAGAATCGTTTCAAGAACGGATCGTTATCTGTTTCCTCGACGTTGATGAATGTCTTCTTTCATCACATTCACAAGAAATTATCTATCACGTGCGGAGATATAATTTCCCGAGCTTGAATTTCGATTACAGTTATGGTTCTGAAAGTATTCAATTTCCTCTGACATGAAAGATTTCAGTTTCAGATTAATCCACGCTATCGGAAACAGGTGATCTACAATAAACACACAGCCAGATCCCTACATATCGAACTGATTCCTGGAAAATAATTCGATTTATGGATTTATTTCTATGTACAACACACACAATGAAACATTAAAGTATTTTCTTACTAAATAAGTTTATTCATTTTTCTTGAGTGTAATTATTACTTAAAACATTAGTCTAAGAAATTTATTTTATGAATTGTACAAGTGGGCGCAGAAGCCTAGTGGGCATGGTCATGAAATGGCGGTCGGCGTTGTTTCGTCAATTTAGGGGGAAATAGGCATCGCGACCACGAGGAAACCTAGACATCTTTTTCTTTATGCGTGTGGGGAGGGGTATTTACTCTCTTGAATAAACATGAGTGTCGTGTTCCCAGGATACCCAGGTGAGCCTTCTGAATTTTCGACCCACCTTCTTTTCAACCAAGTTTTATTTATTTCTCAGTTTTTTCAAATGTTTAGAACACAGTGACACTATTTGGCACTGCATGCCATATCTGGCTCTTGCTCCATTAAACTTAACCATCACTCACGCAAATCCTCTCGTTGGCGCGCCGTGAAGTTTGGGAGGAGGAGTGAGACTCAAATTTGTGGCCGCGGTAGCCTAATGGTCATGGTTTCGGATTCGTGGCTTGCGGTTTTCGTTCAGTCGCGTGTTCAATCTTTGGCCACTCAAGATCCGCCGTGTAACCGAGGCTGATGCATGTTAAATGTGTCGGGGTCCAAAGTCCTCCCGTCTGTGTGGCGTTTAAGTTAGGAGAGGGGTTGCAGGCTCGGGTTTCGTACTCGTCACTTGACAGTTGTTCAAAATTACGAGGTCCGTCGCCAATATCGCCCGTGTTGCTTCTAGTACGACGTTAATAAAAAAAACAAAACTCAAATGTTGTCCTTGTTGCACTTGACCATAGTTCAAAATGACGAGATTGTCCCCGATATCCCTCATATTGCTTCGAAGTGCAACGGTATTGAGCAGTCAATCAATAAATGTAAATTTTACTAATATGTTGGCAGTTTATAAAATTTTGCTAAAATTGTTTTAAAAATTATATTCACTTGACCGTGGTTCAAAATTACGAATTCCGTCCCCAATAGCCCTCCTGTTGCTTCTATTTCGACGTCAATATAAACTAAACTTTAAAAATTGAATGCTACCGTGCAAGAAACGATGCAACACATTTACTTATTATTTCTTAACGAATTTTTCCGCATAATCTTTCACAGCAGTTTCAAAGCAATGATTCCTCTCGTGGTCTTACCTTCTTTAGATAAGAACATGTATCATGGCACAGAGGTATTTTAGCAATATTTTTTCTTTCCTATAGGGATTATTGTCTTTGGTAAATACAGGTTGCACACCTCCGGAATACCCTACCGACCCTTCTGTATTTTCGGCCTTCCTCTTTGTCATTGAATGTTTACCTTCCCCCTCCATTTCCAGTTTCCGGATCACATGGAGACACTGTTCGGCTCAGCAGAACCAGATTTGGCAATAGCACCAAATAAATTTTACTCTCGCATTTTAGAGTAATGCTCACGTTCAGTGAGGTAAAAATTTCTTTAGAAACGTTAGAAATCTAAGGCCGTGCCATAGAATTTGGAATCACTCTGACTTGCTTTCTTGATGGGTTTTCAATCCACCTTCGAAGGGGGATAATCGTTCTTTTCATCTTAATCAAAGCAGTCATGCAATATTTCCTAATCAGTGAGATTCATTTAAATTCTCGTTCGCTTGTAAAATTTGCTCGAAATTGATATCGACATTTTGTTACAATAGGTAAATATAATTATTTTATGCACATTTTTGTTCGTTATGTAGAAATTTATTCGATATACAGGAACTATTTTTATAGTGAAAATTTAAGGTCGATATAAGGAGACTGGATGAATAGAATTTCAAAATACTGAGTTTCTATTGCATTTATTTTCAATCAGTTTTTTAGTTTTAGGCTTCTTGAGGCAAGATACATTTTGAACACATGTTGTATTGTTGAAAAGGAGTTTTTTCCATACTGTCCTTTAAATTTATAAATACATAAATTACCTATAAATATTCATAGTTTCTATTGAATGGATATAAACTCATCCATTCCAGTTAGAGCAGATGTGTAGATTCCAATTTGATTTCGACAGAATATTTACATTACAAATAAGATTAAGATGTTTTTAAAAAAACTAATATAACAAGCGGAAATGTTTG
The DNA here is from genome assembly GCA_019974015.1 of Nephila pilipes. Lineage (NCBI taxonomy): Eukaryota > Metazoa > Arthropoda > Arachnida > Araneae > Nephilidae > Nephila > Nephila pilipes. The sequence continues at coordinate 923,318 of BMAW01031630.1, read as the reverse complement.
AAATATTTAAACATTTTCAGATTCTCCAATAAAAGCGAAGGCTGATCAAACAAACCATATATTTATTGAATCGCTAAACTATATTCTGATTTTTGACTTTTCCCATTGAGATTCTTTTCATTATAAAGAAGTATATTGATAATATTTAATTTGTTTAGTAAATATTTTTCTGTCAACTTAATAATTTTTAATTCATTTCCATATTCCACTTTTCATTTTGATACCCTTTAATAACCGATATGCTACTGATAAAGTTGGACCCGTTTGAATTTACTAAAAATATGTAACTAAACCTTTAAATCTGAGAAACAAACTATGTATTCACGCGTTTTACGACATACTTGTTTTCTAATACAATATTAGTAGAAAAGTTAAATTTGATTAACAGTTAAATTCAAATAACATAAACTAATTTTTTTAAAAAAAATGGGCATTAAAAATATTCTCTAGTTTATCTTTGGTTAGGCGTAACACGCACACGCATACAGAGTGTAATTTTGAATTACTGATCTGTTGCATATTAACACAACTTTAGAACAAAACTATGGCCTCAGAGAAGATAGATTTTTCAAAATTTTAAACCTAGGTCAGATATCTCGAGAATAACACCATGGCCGCAGAAGCGTAATAGTCATGATGGCGATCTCGTAACTGGCGTTGCTCAAATAGTCGTCCTCGTCATTTGACCGAGACTCAAAATTACGAGGCCAGTAGCCCTTGTGTTGCTTCTTCCGTGCGGCGTTAATAAATAAGTCGAGAATAATACCTGAGCGTTTTCTAAACTTCCGCATAATTTTGGTTAAAGACTAATACACCCAATTCTACTTGTCATTCACGAGCCTCATTGATCAACATGACCCGTTTCACTTCTGATCTGATCTTTTTCCAATGGGTCGTAGTCCTTAGTAAATGCCTTAGGATGCCTCGGTGATTAGGATTACGGCTCTTAACTTGCCATTAGAGGCGCACCATCTTCACCGATATCACTCCCCTGAAGCGCCTTAGTAATTTTATTTCCTTTCCCTTGAGGTTTGATAAATATGGGTGACTCGTCCCCGGAATACCGTAGAGATCATTCTCTATTTTCGAGCCTTCTTTTTTGTCAACTGACGTACCTTCTTATCTCATTTGGGTTTCCTTTGCGTGAATAGAAAAAAGTACGTCCTTTAATTTAACGCGGTCGGCGTTATGTTTGTTGTCGTGGTTTCCAACCCCCAATTCCACTAAAATGAACGAATAGTCCCATTGTAGCTCATGCATGTCGTAAGAGGCGATTAAAATGGGTATCCAGCGTCTGGGAGTATATCCGGGCACGCTGCCCCTGGGAATTATATCGGGGGACCTCAGGGACTTACCTTCTTTAGGTAAGTATGGGTATCATGACCCCGAGGTACCTTAGTGACCTTTTTCTTTCCTATGGGGTTTACTGTCTTTGGTAAACACGGGTAACGTGCCCCCCAGCGATACTTCTCTATTTTCGACCCTTCTTGTCAACCAAATTTGTCTTTTTTTCTACTTTAGACTACAGTTATATCTTTTTGGCGCAGCATAGCCATATCTGGCTTTTGCGCCAATAAACTTTACATTCACTCACTCAATTCCACTAAAGACCTGCCGCATAGTGGAGCTCATTCACGTTAAATCTGTTGCGGTCCCAAGTCCTCCCACTGGTTCGAAATTTGGACAGGGAGTGACAAGCTCAGGTGTTGCCTTCGCCATTTGAAATTTGCAAGTTCTATTGCTGATAACTCTCATGTTGTTTCTAAATGCAATGTTAAGAAACAATCAATTAATCAAAATCTGTCATCTTACGCTGCCTTCAACAATCAGAGCACTACTATGTAAGCTGAAACTCTTCGTACGTAGTTTAGCGTGTGAAATAAAAGATCAGGTGTCATTTTCTTCATTTGATCGCAATTCAGGATTTCGAGAGCTCTTGCGATATGAACCCAATGGATACAATTTCTTCCCGGTGTGGATATCATTTCACGGAACTATTACTCGGAAATCTTGAGTATTTATTTTGAATAGGTGATTACTATACCGCACCAAATAAAATTATTTTTAATGCTATTGATACGTACTAAGGCGGATATCAAACTACTGCGCAGTTATATGCGATATATTATCCAGTGGATTTTTTTTACACACGTAAAAAGAAATAGTGAATTTATCAATAATGAAATAACTTTAATGCTATTTTAATTAAAAATTTAGCGTAGTTTGATTCTTCATAGAGCTAAAAAATGTCCCGAGAGCTTTTTTGAAGTTGTATAAACAAACATGTATTACGTGCTATAGTATCTTTATATAAAATATATAGTTTGGGCGTTTTTCATCATTGCCTTATTGAAATTGAGACTCATTAATATTTACGAGTATAGTAAAAACTAAACTAATACTCAACTATATTAAAAAATGATCTTACTAAAAACATACTACAAATAAAGTAATATCGTAGAGAGAAAAAAACCACTTAGAGCAACTATCCCAGATTAAAATTGGTTAAATAAAATTTAACCGTAGAGTTTTGTTTCGTCAGCTGTATGTGAAAGTAATGGTTGGATACTTTATGAATACAGTAAAACTTAGAAAAAATCTGATTAATTGGTACTACAATTGGTCCGAGATGTGGAAAATCCAGTTTAAACAAAAAATAGGGAAATAAAATAAAGCTTACTTTAAAGTAAATCATCTAAATCAAACCAATGTATTCATTAATTCAAAAAGTAAATATATTTATATAAATTAGCTTATCCAAATAAATTTTTTTCCAGAAAACCTTGAAAACATTAATTTTCATTACAATGTTCTTTTTAGTTCTTATGAGGTCGTATCAATTGCGTTTTATTTTCAAAAATGTTCACTCTCTATTACGCTATTGTGGCAGCGGTTGCCTAGTGGTCATGGTTGCGGACTCGCAGCCGGTGTCGTTTACGTCAAATCTTGGGCTTGAGTCCTGATACCATAGAGATCTTCGTGAAGCAGGCTGATTCGCACTAAATCTGGTTGAGATTCTCAGTGGCGTGTTTGGGCCGCGGTAGCCTAGTGGTCAAGGTCGTGGACTAGCGGCCTCCGGTTTTCGTTCAGTCGCGGGTTCGATCCTTGTTCGCCAAAGACCCGCCGTGCAGCCGGGGCTGATGCACGTTAAATCTGTTCGGGGCCCAAAATCCTCCCGTGGCGTGGTGTGGATGTTGGGAGAGATGGTGCCAGCTCAGGTGTCGTCCTCGTCACTTGACCGTGGTTCAAAATTACGAGGTCCGTCGCCAATAGCCCTAGTGTTGCTTCTAGTGTGACGTTAATAAAAACTAAACTAAACTCAGTGGCGTGTTGTGGAAGTTTGGAGGGTTAGGTGCAAATAAGTTGTCCACTTCGCTTGACCAAGTGATGGACCTCCCAATCATGAGGTCCGTCACCTGGCCCTTGTGCTACATCCTCCTTTAGCATAGTTGGGTGAGATGCAGAAAAAGCAACCGGTCAACATCTTTCTTCGGACCCAATGGACCAGAGTTCGAAACAGCCGCTGGTAACCAAAGTCAACAATTCTTTCCTCCTTCACGTGTCAAGAAAACCATCTGCCACCGAACTGGTGATCCAGAACTTGAACACTAGATGACAGCACAGCAACGAATTAATGGTTGCATATGACCCCGATGCAAAACACTTGCATCTGTGCATCTAATTGAAACAATCGCACACGATTCACAGCTAGTGATTTTCCGGCCACAGCGCACGTGTCGACGAGACCCTCCCCTCCACTCAACTAGAGACAGACGATGGCGCCAAATGGAAACTGTTCCGAGCAAAGCTCGACTCAACAGGGAGGAGAGGTTTTTAAATTGCAGTCATGGCTGGAAAAGCAACCTTCTTTACAAATATTATTCAGAAGTTTCTCTTCGAATCATTACGATGATACTGGAAGGGGGGGAAGGGGTTCAGCGGCTCTCAACAACAATGTGAAAAGTTAAAAAGCCTTAATAACTAGCCCGAGAGTCGTCTCTTTTAGCCTTGTTGGCAGAGGCGCAACAAAAAGCGACCGGTCATCTTTTCTTCCGAATCAATGGACCAAGGGTTCGAAACGATGCCAGCGTAACAAAGCCACACAAACAACTAGCTTCTGCCCTTCCACGTGGTCGAAATAAGCCATTCGCCGAAGCATTTTCTCAGTGCGATGTTAGTTAATAAATAATCGCACACCTCTAGCATGTTGTTGGAAATATTGAAAACTCTTCAAGAATTTTAGTAGCTTCAAGTTTCTTTTGTGAATTACAAATAGGTAAATAAAATTTAGGTAACTACCTGACTTATATTTGTTAGCATTAGTTTTATCACATAAAATTCCGCTCTAACTGTTCTGCCCTAGAAAAAATGAGAACGAATGCCTTGCCGAAACTATTCGGACACCCTTTTCCCTCTTATGATTCCTAATTTTCCCTCAATTTCCGTCAAGTACTTTTTCCTCTTTCGCCGATAAACTAAATGTTTAGGTTAACACACTCAATGGTTATCAACATTAGATGTAAATATTTACAGTGAGTTATTACTGAAGAAAGTGGAGATTTCCCCTTTTCTCTTTCTTCGCCGAAATAATTCTATTATAATTCTGATTTTGGATATTAATTTGTAAACTGCTAAATAGGTCTGCTTTAAAATATAGTAATGATTTTTTTTTAAAAAAAATATTGATATTAATTAATCCTTGAATATTAATTGTTGAAACATAATTAATCTTTGAATATTAATTTTTAGAAATTATCCAGATTCTTAACAATCTTTCTTGCTGGATATTTAAAGATATTTAAATGAATTAATGATAATAATGCATACAATTTAAATCGATTTTTCATTAGCGATCTTTATTTTTTTGACATTTTGTATTCGGATATTTTCACATGAAATTTAATTTGCAATTTTCCAGGAGAATATGATATCCTTGTCGATTCACTGTATTTTTGAATTTAACAAAGTACTGTAATGGGTAATAAAGAAGTTGGAATACGTAATTGTTCTAACTAATTAGACTTCAATGTACATGATTAACATGAAACTTTGGGTAGAATTTGCGTCTCCCTCTGTTATCTGTCACTCTCTTGTAAAAATTACTAATTACATGCTTAAAATTTTGAAATTAGTAACCATTATTTTAAGGCATTTCTTGAGTGACTTAAATGCAACTCGAGCAAGATGCTACTTTATGAGCATCATATTGTTCCAGTGCGAAATAAAATCAAAGTAACTTGACCGCTTTCCGAATTATTAGTTTAATTTTTATTTGTTCGTTGTGTAATATTGCAATGCAAATCCCGAGTTGATATTCGTAAGACATTCATTTTAACCCTTTGAGGGGCGCAATGTTATATATCTTTAAAAAGATATGCAGACAAGGTAAGCATAATGATCATGCAGACAAAAAATACAATTGGAAAAATTAGCAGCGTCCTGTTCGGGGAGAGGGATATTTGCTCAGTGCAAACACGAAAGGGCACAGTTTGCGTGTTGTAAAATGCGTTTACCCTGTGCAAACGGTGCCCCTGAAAGGGTTAAACAAGTTTTGTCAGCTGGGTAAAAAGGCGAAGAAGAGAAGTTTGGAAATCCACTTATAACACAAAAAGCTTATTTACTTTTACATATGCTATTTCTCTTGAAAATATTACTTTATTCTGGATCTTATATTTTATTTCTCTTCATAAACTATCTTATTTTCTCAAATAAGTTTATTATTTATGTGCACTATTAAATCATGTAACGTTTCAAAACAAGAAAAAAATTGTTTTGATGATTTAATAAATTTCGTTAAGAAGTCAGATTATGTGTGGAATGTTTTAGTGCATTTGAAGTTGCGTATTGTGCAATTCTCTCCAAATGTTTGGAAACTTAAAAGAAATATCGCTACAGAATAATAAGTTTCGTTTTCAAGGAAGTAAAAATCTATTTTTTAGATAACCAGATCCAAACAAAATCGGATTACGCCGACTGAATCATTTGAGATGAAAAGATTAAAATGTTTCAACATCTTTGTATGTTTTTCATCTAAACTGAATTATTTATTTGAAAAAAAAAAAAAACTTTGAAATAGATAACTCGGCGAAAAGTATACATTTTATTTGTATTGTTTTTGTTTTGTTCGACTTAGACAAGACAAGAAAAATTTTCAACATAACGTTTCAGTAAAAATTCTCGCGAAACGTAAACACATGATGCGAAAAGTCTATTTTCAATTCTTTCTGGTTTTGGCATGAGTGATTCTTTTCAATCTGTAGTAGATTATATGCTATTTCACGGATTAAAATGTCTGATTACTAACTTCAAGCAGTTTTTTTATTCAGTTGCAGTGAACAAAGTACGCCTAAGGGATCAAAATTGATGCAACTAAGCAATGGTACTTCATATCTTCAATTCATAACCTATAATAATGTCTGGAACGAGTTGAAAATTAAACAGTTTCACTTCACTACATATATTTTGAAGTAACCCAAACATGTGCGATATAACTGTTATTAATATACACATCTGGCATTGTTTTTTGCCTGTCATTTCACTTCAATCCAATTTTATGCTGTCTCGTATTTGAAATGCATATTTTCCTTGAGGACTTTTGATATTTGTACACGAATAATGCTGTTATAAATACAGAGTTATTCAAAATGAAATAATTGGATTTCAAAGTTCCATAATTTCGTAAATAAATGCCGCAGAATGTAAGTAACATGAATGCACAGGGAAAATATTTTTTTACAAGTGTTCGATATAATTTCCTTTAGTTACTCGTGTAACGCTGATTCGATATATAAATTACTTCCTAACCCGTTGCGAAATGTCAGTGGTAATGGATTAGACTGCAGCAGAAATCAATTTAATTTCACGTAAATTAATGGGGGGGGGTAATGGTGGCACGTACACTTTATCTCTTACAAACCCTCAAAGGAAAAAATCGCATGGGATTATCCGTCTTAGGTGACCAGCTGTGCAACATTTGTGGTTCTCAACTTCCGATCCAACCCTCAAGTAGATTTTATGAAACCTTCCAAAACTGATTTCGTGAAATAGCTTCACGAAGAGCACACGAGGGCTTTCTATTGTTCCTTATAAAATTCCACGTTTTTTTCTTTGTATTCAAAGTTGGCATTCTCTGTAAAGGTGCCCGGGTGCAAGAAATCAATTGGGACCCTAAATGTTTTGTGAACTACTAACATGAACATATATTACTAATGCTTGTTTATTTAATGCGTTTTTTTTCCCAATATATTAATTATATATTAATGTTTAATTAATATATTAAATAGAAAAATTACAATTTTGTTGGCAATTTCTTTTTCGATGCTCAATATAAACAAGTGCATTTAAGCGTTTTGCACATATACTTGACTAAAAAGCTAAGTTTAGGTGGAGATACTCGGGAGTTTCCCGTATCAAATAACATAAACTAACCACTCGGCATCATCAAAAATTAGTTTGAGAAGATTGTCGAAATTTATAGATATACTATAATAATGTTTATGATAAAATCAACTTTACGTCATATTGACAACGATAGGAATATTAAGTTTTCGTGTGCGGAAGTACATTAATTTTGTTAATGAGGAAGTACATTATTTTAGTTATTTTATTAATGGGACTTCTCAGTCGCGAGGCTCGGATGCATAACATCCGCCTAACCCCCCAGATGGTCGGCAATGTTAGTACTGAGGTATTACTCATCATTCTGTTTCGTGGCCTCGGTAGCCTAGTGGTCATGGCTCCAGCGGTTTTCGTTCAGTCTCGTGTTCGATTCTTGGCCGTTAAAGATCCACCGTGTAGCCCCGGCTGATGCACGTTAAATCGGTCGGGGCCCAAAGTCCTCCAGTTGGCGTGGTGTGGAACTTAGAAGAGGGGGCGGCCAGCTCAGGTGTCGTCCTCGTCACTTGACCGAGATTAAAAATTACGAGGTTCGTTGCCAATAGCCCTCGTGTTGCTTCTAGCGCGACGTTAATAAAAAAAAACTAAACTATCATTTTGTTTCGTTTATTTTTGAAAATATTGAAATTTGAAATTGAATGATTCATTTGGAATAACCCTGTATATTCATACGAACACTAAACTTATATTTTTATAAAAATGTTTTCTTAAAAAATTAAAATGCGCCAGATGTTAAGGGAATTTCTTGATATTTAAACAATTATAACCTGTTTTCGACATTAAATGTTAAATATTCATCTTTTAATCGAATTTTATTGTAAGACGTCGAGGCTTCGTATCTGGATGGCACGACGCCTGTGGTTACGTAAAGTGTGAGGCTAACACAAAAGAAAACAAAAGAAATGGCGAGCGCATTATTGAATATCTTGGCGTCTTGGGACTTCTTGTGCCCTAATTCAAGCAACTTTTGAAATTTTGCCAGGATGTCTTCTTTACCCATTAGTGTACAATAAAACAACTGAGTGATGCAAGTGAAATAATAGATTTATTTTAAAAAGAGAAGGCCGTGGAACTACTGTTTTGACAAAGATTGTAGGCTAAAATAAATTTTTGAATTTAGTATATGGGTTTTGGTGATAGCAGTGTTAACATTAGTTTAATAAATTATATAAAGTAGTAAAATTAACTTAAAGAAAAATTTAATCTGAATGATAATTTATTTAGATAAATATAACTATGTTAAACTGTTTTTCTTGATTGCAAAAAAAGTAAGACATGAAAAAATATTTCTTAAATTTAAAAAAAAATAACACAATTGAAATTTTAATGTTGTGCCATAAAAATGGATAAATCCCCCACTCTTTTTGTGTTTCATTCGATATTTGAAATTAAAGCATCGATCAAAAAATGGTATTCGATATTTGAGGAAAGAATAGCGTTCTTGGACGAAGTAATCATTGTTCGAAGAAATATTTAAATTTCAATTTATTGGATTATTTTTAAAATTATGGATTTGTCGTGCATATTTATGTGCAATGTAGCATGAATAAAATTTTTTGGAATTCATCTTAGAATCATTTGGAATTCATCTTTCGGATTCGTGGCCGGCGGTTTTTCGTTTAGTCGCGGGTTCGATCCTTGGCTGCCAAAGACTCGCCGTGTAGCCGGGGCTGATGCACATTGAATCTGTCGGGGCCCAAAGTCCTCCCGTTGGCATGGTGTGGATGTTAGGATAGGGAGGTGCCAGCTCAGGTGTGGTCCCCGTCACTTGACCGTGGTTCAAAATTACGAGGTCCATCGACAATGGCACTCGTATTGCTTCTAGTGGGACGTTAATAAAACCAAACTATTAATTAAAACTAGAATTAATAAACAAAGGATTCAAAATAATATTTTTGAATGCTGTCTTTAGAATAAATGTCGTATGTGATAACTAAAAAATGACAATTTTTTTCACCATACGTCTGACTCGGATTAGAATCTACCCTTCAGACCTTGCCTTTTGCAGCTAATTACGGGAATAGTGGCTCCGTGGTACCCTAGTGTTCTAGACTCATATGGTGACCGAGTTTGACTAGATAGCTCATGCATGTCGTAAGAGATACTAAAATGGGTACCCAGCTTCTGGAGGTATAGCCGGGCACCCTGCTCTTGGGGTGTGTACGGTTATCATGACTCTGAGACACCCTTGTGATATTTTTCTTTCTTCTGTGGTTTACTGTCTTTGGTAAAGACTGGTGACGCACCCCCGGGGTACCTCAGGGATCCTTCTATATTTTCGACCCTCCTTGTCAACCAATTTTTGTCTTCAATTTTTTTCAATATCGTCTGGACCACAGTTACATCTTGTTTGGCGCAGCTTAGCCACATCTGGCTTTTGTGTCATTTACCTTCACTTTCACTCACTCACCTTAGTGCTCTTTTTATTTCCTGTTGTTTTCACTGTTTTTGGAAAACATGGGTGACGCTGCCCCGGGATGCCAATGTGATCCTTTTCTAATATCGACCTTTCTTGTCAATACATTGTTGCCTTTCCCCCATTTCTTCCGTCAATATCTCCGAAACACATGAATATTGGGCGTGGCATTGCCATATTTGGCTTTAGCGCTGTAAACCTCGAACTTTCACGCATCAAATCACTCCTACGTAACGACTGCGGCAGCTGTTCCAGAGCAGTCATAGTAGTCCGTCGAGTCGTGAGTTCGAAACTGATTTCACTTAAGACCCGCGTGTTGCGGGTTGATGCACGTGAAATCTATCGAGACTCTAAACCTTAGTTCTCGCACTCAGGTTATGCCTTCAGGGGCTTGACTTTTAGTAGCTGCAGGAATCATGACCTCGATGCACCTTTTGATCATTTTCTTCCTAATGGGGCTTACTGGTTCTGGTAAACACGGATGATGCGCCCCTGGGATACCTAAGCGCTCCTTTGCAAATTTTGAATCTCTTAGCCAATCAATTTTTCTTTTCTCCCTCTTTTCAAACATATGGATAACAGTTACACCTTTTATATGGCGCAACATATCCATATTTGGCTCTTGTACCATTAAAATTCACTATCACTCGTACAAATATTATAGTAATAATTGAATTTTAGCATCTAAATGTTATCTATTTAATTATAGTTGAAATTTTTGTATAATTTCTAACTTTAAAATTTTTCAAAAAGAAATTCAATTTACCATTCTTTTGTGTTGATCGACGCATTATTTCTGCTTACGTTAGATTATCACCTGTGTACTTCAAAGCGTATAGTTTTTATTGCATTGTAATATTCAAAATATTTCTCAAGCATCTGGATATGTAATAATTGCAAGGAAGATTCACAATAAAACCAGAAGGATCCGTTTCAGAGAATACAATGCCTTTTTTTTTCTTTGTGCATTCAGTTCTCTGACATTCAAATTGTTACCTCACTGAGAGTAATGTATACCGGTAGCATACTTGATTTTAAGGAAATTTCTATTTCAAAGGATAATTGTGTTCCATTTCAATTTTTTTTCCTTGTGAGTAAAATCTTCTAACTGTATTTCATAAGTCTACAAAGGTTCTGACAAAATGTGTCATTGTTATACGTAACCTTTTAGAAAAAGGTATTTACAAATTTTTACGAACTTTCAAGAACACAAAGGATCGTAAATGGGAGTTAGCAAGAATTTTTCTTTCTATTCAAATTATTTACCCCGGTCTTAGATCGTAATTGCTCTCGAAACGATCTAATTCGCTTTATTATATAACAACGCATAATAATATGGAGGTGAATACACTGTTTATCTCCTTGGAATCTAGGGCATTAAATGATTGTAATATTTTGTTCTATTAATAAAATATCCCCCCCCCTTTTTTTTTCCTTCAATTTCAAAATTTTATATTTGTTAAAAGATAGTATTAATATGCTTTTGATAGCATAAAACTCCTATTAAGTTAACAAAAAAAAAAAAAAAACTTCCTATACTCTCAGATATTTATTCTTTGAAGTAAAATTTCAACATACTTGTAGCAGCTATTTTCTAAAGAGAATATACATTTTTGAGGGGAATTTGTTTTACTCGTTGAAAAGTGTCCCCGGTAGCCAAGGGGTTATGGTCCCTAACTCGCGGCAGGCATTGTTTCATGGAATCATGAGTTCGAGTCTTGCTGCCACGAAAGACACGCCGTGTAGCGGGCTTAATACACGTTATATCAGTCAAGGATGGATATCCTCCCACTGGCGTGATGTGGAAGTTTGGAAAGGGAGATGGCAGGTCAAGTGTATTCCTTGTCACCGTTTTGCCAAGGGTTAAAAATTAATAGTCTATCGCCGACAGCCTTCATTTTTTTTTCTTAGCGCGACATTAATATACAAATAATTAGTAAAAGGGATATTTTTTTAACCCTCAGATTACCTCTCAAAATCTGTTTACCTTCAACATTTAAAAAAAAAACTGTTTTTCATATCTTTCTATTGAAAATTGAGTTGAAAATTTTCTTCTTAATTATAATTTTATATTTAAGAGGGGTATTCTAAATATGTATCGGGGAGATTCTTATTTTTTTTACATCGGTTGAACATATTTTTCCTTTTGTAATATATCTGTATGAAATTAATCCTATAAGATCGCTCAAGTATTTTAATTGTTAAACACGGACAAATTTTAAACATGGAATAATTCGTTATAAACTGCATCTTAAAATTTAATTTGATTTATTAATGCTTTCAATTAACAATGAAAAGTAAACAATCACCGTAAGATGATATAATCATTAGATGCAAGAAGTTTTCGTACGAAGTGAAAAATACGTTCGGCAGTTTTTTTTTTCTATGATAACTCTTATTTTTTGATTTGGACTTCTTCTGGACAAAATACTTTTATTTTTGGTTTGAATCAGCTTCACGAGAGACTAAATATCACAAATTTTCATAAATTTTAATCATATCTTGAAAAATGTACAGCTCTGCAATTTTGATTCTTTATGAATATTTACTTGATGTTTATTTTTCATTAAGGCGTTTAAACTGTCTGTCAAAGTATAACCGATTGTCTATTGTTTAGTAAAGAATTATTACAGAATTAAACATTCACGTATGATTTGTAAGAGCTAAGCATATAATTTCTTTCCATATGATCTCTTTAGCAATATTCAAACTTCCTGAACTTCCTTCTTTTGGTCGAGTTATTTATTTGAAAATAAAATTCGATAATGGTTCCTAAGAAGGAAACTAACTCCTTGTTGTTAGCCTCAATATATCTTCGAAAAAGATTTATTTTGCTAGCCAAATTGGATATAATTTATATTCCATTTATACCAATATACGTGTAATATAAACATTACAACGCTGAGTTGTATAGTTTTCAAAATCTTTGATTTCTAAGAATTTCTGTCTTAATTTGCTGCATTTTTATGAAAATTAATTCCAATTTAGTGATTATAGTTTTTTTTTTTAAGTGCTGCAATAAAATATCCATGATGAAAGGATCATATTTATCATCAATGTTTCCAAGGTTATTGCAGTTAGACATGAGGTTAGGCTTAAGTTTTTCTTATTAATATTGTATTCATGACTCTTAGAAGCCAAGCGCTCCCACCAGATCGTTTAAGAATCTAATACTACGGCAACCGTCTAAATTACAAATTTCCTAATTGATTTTAAAATTTACCTCTCATCTTATTTTAGATAATTAGTCATTTTTCCATAATTAAATTTAATAAATATAAGTAAAACATATATTGAGTCTTTTATTTAGAGATGGATTAAAAGATACGGTTTGTAGAGACAATAATTAAAAACGTTCATTTCGCAAATTCAAAATGGTTGGGAGACAATCTTCAGAAATAGAATGAAGATATTTTAAGACCAGAAAATCCTTTTTAAAATACTTGTTAAACAAGAGAAATGTTTTGCCCGAAATAGAAGACTTGAGTTTTTGAAGTACTCGGTTTACCATAAAATAAATATATTGTCCAATAAAAGTTACCGCTTCGTAATACGGGATAATCTATTATTCGAGGTTTGTACCATAAAAATGTCTTAAGATATTATATTTCTGAATCGTTTCGTACCTTACACATCAAATTTTATAATAATTCAAACTTGAAAGATTCATAATTTCATAATTAAAGTACTTTTGATTGTAAAATCTAATCATAAGACCCATGTGTGGTGATCGGAAATGACAGAATAGTCCCACTGTAGCTCATGCATGTCGCAAGAGGCCACTCAAATGGGTACCCAGCATCTGGGGATATACCCGGCACCCTTCCCCTGAGGATTATATCAGGGGACCTCGGGGACATGCCTTCTTTAGGAAAGTACGGGCATTATGACCTCGAGGCACACTAATGATCTTTTTCTTTCCCATGGGCTTTACTGTCTTTGGTAAACACTGGTGACGCGTCCCCCGGTTATGAAAGCGAACCTTCTCTATTTCCGACCCTCCTTCTAGTCAACAGATTTTCGTCTTTTTTCAATTTCTTCTTGTCTAGACCACAGTTTAATCTTGTTTGGCGCAGCGTGGCCATATCTGGCTCTTGCGCCAATAAACTTTACATTCACTCACTCACTCAATGATTTCATTGTAATAGTTGATGAACATAGAACCTGTCGAGGCTACAAGTCCTTCCGACGGCGTGGTTGCCGCAGCTTAGCTAAAGTTAGCTTTTTGCCATAAACAATCACTTCATAACTCACTCGTAAACATGATGTGGAGATTTTGAACTCTCGGTTCTTCCATCTCGGGTGTTGTCCTCGTCACTTGATCTAAGTCTCAAATTTAGAGGTCCGTCGAAAGTAGTGCTCGTGGTAGTCTAGTGGTCATGGCTTCGGATTCGTGACCGGAGGTTTTCGTTCATTCGTGGGTTCGATCCTTGGCCGTTAAATACCCGCCGTGTAACCAAGGCTGATGCACGTTAAATGTGTCGAGGCCCAAAGTCCTCCCGTTGGCGTGGTGTGGAAGTTAGAAGAGGGTGCCTGTTCAGGAGTCGTCCTGTCACTTGACTGAGGGTAAAAATTACGAGGTCCGTCGCCAATAGCCCTCGTGTTGATTCTAGTGCGACGTTAATAAAAAGCTAAACTAAGCTTTTAATTGTGACGTTAATGGAAGACCACAAATCTAGAATTGAAGGTCTTGGTAATGTGAGTAAGGTATGTATATTTGTACTGTCCCGTATTGTACTTTGTAGTATTGTACCGTGATCCTTTTTTCTTAGAAATCCTTAAGTACGACTCCCTTCGCATTCCAAGAAATTGTCGACACAATCTAACCGGCTGTGCGACCGCCTTCGCTGTCTTTGGGGCAGATTCACCAAGTGCAACTTTTTTTTATTGTTGCTTTGGCCTCTAATAAAAAAAATGATGAATCCATATCTCATCGATGATAACTCTACTCAAAATACAACTCGTCGAGGTATTTCGTCAACAGAGTAAATGCTACTATCAATGAAAACTGACCTATGAAACGGTGTCACATTTGTTTCGGCACCTTTAACCATGTAGCATCTCTCAATGGTGACAGCAATTTGCCTTTACAACGCCATAGGGTTTCAAAAACTGGTATTTCTTGAACCACCTTCACACAAGCATGTCAGCAATTTGGGAGCACGATAGTAATTCACAAAGTAAAATATACAGAGGCACTATATCTTTGAAACGATATTGATGAATTTTCATTTTATTTGAGAACATAATCTTTTGCTCAACGTCATGACACTTTTTAATCCAAAACCATCTTCGTAACTTTTTATATTCGTTGCCACTTCTGTGCAACCAATATGCAAGTTATCAAAAAAAAATAAACCGCGTGGACAATTATTTAAATATATAAAATTATACAGTTGATGATTTAACGAGAGTAGAGTACCAGCACCTTCATATCCAATTAAATTTTTTCTTACTACTGCATATATACGAGACTAAATTTTATCCATTTATTATTTTGGAACACGTTTTCAATTACGGGCGTTTAAAAAGTACCTTCACAAAATAGCTTATTATGTCAAGAAGGAAAAAAAACAGTCTTAAACTTATTAAGAGAGTCAAAGGGTTATGTGGAAACACACACATGCCCATCAAGATTTTTATAGTATATTCGTCTCCTGCCTTCTCATTCTTTCGTTATTTATGGTAAGGTTAAATTATAAATATCCGAGCTATTATACGCAAATCGTTAGAAAAAAGTTTTACAATCTAACAATCTTAGCGGTACGTCTAGCCATGCAAGCTTCATTAAAAGTTTCCAGCACTCTGAAGATATTCTTTTACAGAAGAACATATTTCAACTTTAGTTTTTGTTGATGGAAAAACAAAATGGAGTGTAACAACCTTTTGTATTCTAGTAAATCTTCTATATAATTGCGTAATGGTTGCTAGACGGGGGTCTCTAACCTTTTTTTTTTCTTTTTGATTAGCTAGGTCGTTTCGGTATTTGAAGCAATAACTCGGTTTAAAAATATAAAAAAATGTATTTGGAAAGGGTTTATAACATCGTAAAGTGTTTTTTCACTGTAAATCAAGACCTCAGATTAGGTTCGAACGTTTCTATTTAATTATGTTCTCTGATGTAAAGGTTATACACATCCCTTCTCGCATTCCAATGCAATTATCTCTACATCCATACATTTAATTTTCTAAACCAAAACATCGTAAAATAACGAATAGTATAATTTAAAAGTTGTTTACTTTTCATGACACCAACAAACCAATACTTCTGCAGAGTAAATGTTACAACATAACACATCAATCAATAACTCCCGAGACTAACCCAGAGATGGCGCTCGTTGTAAACCAGTAACCAGGTCCTTCTAGAGTACTAACCTTTGCTCGAAACGTGTCAAAATTTTAAGTCGATCGGACCAGAAACAGCTGAGTTATCGAGGTTGGAGTAAAGTCGTTTTGTAGTTTGTTAAAAAAATGGAAAAAACCGAGTTTCGTGTTCTGATAAAACATTGTTTTTTAATGGGTAAAAACACCGTGCAAGCGAAACAATGGATTGAAAAATGTTACCCGGACACTTGTCCATCAAAAGCAACGATTTGTCGGTGGTTTGCCGAGTTTAAACGTGGTCGTACCGACACAAATGACGCGGAACGCTCGGGTAGACCTGTGGAAGCCGTTACACCGGAAAATGTGAGTGAAGTGACAAAAATTATAATGAAAGATCGTAAAGTGAAGCTCCGTGAGATTGCTGAGATGACACAGATATCATATGGAAGTGTATTTACTATCCTTCATGAAAAATTGAGCATGAAAAAGGTTTTTTCCAAGTGGATGCCGCGATTGCTTTCGATTGAACAAAAACAGCAACGAGTCGATGATTCAGAAAGCTGTTTATCGCTATTTACTCGCAACAAAAAAGATTTCTTGCGTCGTTACGTGACCATGGACGAAACATGGATACATCACTACACTCCAGAGTCGAAGCGGCAGTCATCTGAGTGGCGCACAGCTGGCGAAAGCCGTCCGAAAACGCAGCAGTCAGCTGGCAAAGTCATGGCGTCAGTTTTTTGGGATACGCATGGCGTGATTTTCATTGACTACCTCGAAAAAGGTAAATCGATCAACAGTGATTATTATATTGACTTGCTGGTGCGTTTGAAGGAGGAAATCGCAAAAAAACGACCGCACAGTCTCGGGACTTATTGATCCATGTGTTATATATTCCATTCTTTGTTCATGCACATTACATACATAAATTTAGA
>BMAW01031630.1:878768-906148 GCA_019974015.1 Nephila pilipes | reverse complement strand
GGTGATTAACAAAAGGTGTTATGTTGATGAATAAAAAAAAAATTTGCTAAAAAAATGTTGTTTTCAATGTTAGTCTCGGGAGTTATTGATTGATGTGTTACTTATGTACAATCATAGTCATTTGACTATTTCCAAGAGCTGACGTCGATTGATAGAGGTCACGAGTTCATTACTAACGTTATTTAGTCGAATCGTAAGTTTGAGTCCTGATGACTTTCTAAAGACCCATTGTGTCGCGGGTCTGAGGTACGTTGATTCTGTCGGAGCAGTGGCTCTGACCTTTTCTTAGTGAGGGTGTGGAAGTTTGGAATAAAGTGTGTCAGATGAAATGTTGTACTGGTCACTTGACTGAGGTTCAATATTAAGAGGTCCATCGCCAACACCCCTCGGGTTTGCTTCCATGGATGATTTTTTTATTAATGATGCACTTGGAGGCAACACGAGAACTATTTGCATAGGTCAAGTGACAAGGACGACACCTGAGCTGGCACTTCCCTTTCTAAATTACCACCCCATGCCAACTGAGAGCCTCGACAGATTTAAAGTACATCATCCCCGCAACACGACGGCTCTGTAAAGCATCAAGACTGGAACCGATGGTTTGACGGAAACGCATGTTGCTTCTTTGGGCGACGTTAATATACAGTCTGTCAAATTGCAGAAAATTTGCGATAATGTTTGTATAGTTTTTGTGCAATGTTAAGTAAAAGGTTCCATCTCAAGATCATCTACGGAATTGAGTCTTGAATGCCCACTTTCTTTGTGCATGTTGTTTTGATAATTTTCTTTCCCGTACGGTCGACTGTCTTTGATAAACACGGGTGACGCGCCCCCGGGAAACTCAAGCAATCCTTCTCTATTTTGATTCCTCCATTTTGTCGGCCAATTTTCTATTTCTTTTTTTCTGTCTAGTTTTTCCGATGAAACAAATGTTTGGCGCAGCTAAGCTGTAACTGTTAATCACTCTTGCTACGATTCACAATTCCACATTTTCATTTTCGGCATAATTTGTATTCAGCATTTCTTTCAAGTAACGAATACAGAAATTGCATTTTTAGAATTTAAATCGCTAAAGAAGAATTTTATTTCCGCTACAAAACATAGGATGTGTTTTTAATTGAATTTGGTAATGAACGTGATTTTGTGGAATAGAGCGGATAAGCAATTGGCTAGAAACTAAATAATATTTCCATTCATAATTCATTTTCAAGTGTTCAGAAAGTTAATATTTATTAAATTATTAAATTGTTTTTGTAATCTCTCTACGATGACGTATGCAATGGAAAAAAATTACTTTTATAAATAACGAGCTGGTTTTAAGATTTAATTCGTTTTAACTAAATCTTAGATAGTTTTCACTCGTTGAATCTCTGTAATCTGAAATGAAATACTGATAACAAAATGAATATTGTCAGATTTTCATGTGCAATAGTGCAGTATTTTAGTTCTTGATCATGTTGCCCCCCCCCCCCCGCAATCGTGGGGGCTCGGTGCATAACATCAACAGTAACTCCCAGATGTCCGGCCCTACTTTTGCGGTGCTGTTAGAAAAAAAAGATATCGCACATTTTCATGCGTTCATACACGTCAGATGTTAGCATTTATAAAAAAAAAAGCATTTAAATTTTTTGCCATAACCATTGGGCTGTTATGACAAAAATAATGATGGAATCCTATTAAGTGAAGAAAAAATTTCCTGTTTGGATAAGTGCCACATTTCGTGCGAGATATCCAAACTGATAAGGGGATTCGCTTTTAAGCTCTTTAAATTGTATTTAAGTTCAGAAACATGTGGTTAGAAACGCTCTTTTCTTTTGTTAAATACCTTGCTACCACCCACGCATTTCCTTGAGAAAGTTGTCCTAACTGAAGGAAAAACAATTTAAAGGGGAAAAAAAAGCAACATTTATAAGTCAGTTTTTCCGCATGAATCTGTAAAGTTTCTGTTCCGATATTGTCTGGCTAATAGGCGATTTAAAGCAGTGTATTGTAGCTTGAGCTTGTAATTGGGGGGAAAATAGATTTTCCGACATTTAATTTGAATAATAAAAGGAATTCTAGTATGGCATAATTTTGTCAAATCATTTTATACGTAGGAATAAAATATAAACGTGATAAATTTCTTTTGTGTTTTGATCAGAAATGGTAATTATTTAATGCTTTTTCTAGGCCTAATACTTTGAAACTATGCTCTGTGCTGTTATAAGTGTTGCATGATAATATTTAAAATTTACGATACCCCCAAAAAATTTAAAATCATAAAGATGTGTATATTAACAAAATTAAGGTATTTTTAAAAATACCATGCCGATATATGGTTCTCGGAATAAAATAAACGCACTAGAAACGTAGTATAGAATATTTAAGCAAAATTATATGCTTAACATATCTTGAGTATGATTTGTATGCATGATATTTAATTGTTGCCTTGAATATTAATACTGTCTCGTAAATATATTTATCATCTGTTTTATTTCTCTCATTATTCAAATATATTTAAGAATAACTTCGAATGCGCCACTTGTGACCGCGGTAGCCTAGTTCAAATGTGCCACAACCAACATTGTTTTCGTCGAGTCGTAGGCTTGTGCCTTGATGCCATTAAAGACCCGCTATGTAGCTGTGCTGATACTCGATTAATCTGATCGAGGTTTCAGGTCCTTCTGTATGGGTACTGTGGAAGTTGACAAATTGAAGTAGATATTGTTATGGAGGCCACAAAATGAAGCATTTCCAAAAGAAGAGGGGGGGAAGGGCTTTTTATTTTGCGCACATTTATCCTGTTCAAAAATATCTGAAGATAAATTACCCATCGCCCGGACGTGCCCCGAGATATATTAGCGATCTTTCTGTATTTTCGGCCTTCCTTGTCAATCAAAATTTCACGTCTGATCACAATTTTACATTTTACTTGCTTTACTCTCACTCACTTATTTTATTTGGCGCAGCATGTGTGTGTGATGGCCACATCTGGCTTTTGCGTCGTTAAAAATCACTTATTCACACGATTCGCTCATTCATTCAATTTGTCGTGAAAATAATTCAACGTCTGGATCACAGTTACACCTCGTTTGGCGCAGCATGGTCACATATGGCTCTTGCGCCATCAAACTTCACCATCCCCATCGCCATTTATTCTCAAATTATATTCTCAAACACAAAAGCAAATCCATTAAGGCGTTCGGGGCCCAAAGTCCTCCCGTGGGCGTGGTGTGGATGTTAGGAGAGGGGGGTGCCAGCTCAGGTGTCGTCCTCGTCACTTGTTCGTGGTTCAAAATTACGAGGTCCGTCTCCAATAGCCCTCGTGTTGCTTCTAGTGCGACGTTAATAAAAACTAAACTAAACTAAATCCATTAAGGCTCCCATTTACCGGCCATTTTGATTTCGTGAATGTAGTGTTAATCTTATGACAGTTCTTCTACCACCCTCAAATGTTTTCTATTTAATCTGTTTGAATGCAAAAAAAGTGCATCATAAAGAGCAAAAAAAATAAGGAGGGCTTCTTTGGAATTACATTTCCCCTAAAATTTACGAATATATTTTGGAATATCTTTTTAAAATAATCGGAAAATTCTGAAACGAATTGTTAAAATGGTAAAAATGAGGGAGATTGAATGAAAAAAGAGGAGAATCGAGAGGAGGATAGGAGTATTGAGAGATAAATGTAATTCCCCAGGAACCATAATTTTTACTCTTCTGGATTCTCTTTATTGCATTCAGATATATGAAGTGGTTTAGATTTGAGGGCGGTCGTAGAAATTCTATAGGATTAACATTACGTTCAAGAAATCCAAATGACGGTAGAAGGGGGCATTTACAGAAATAAAAGAAAACTTATACAAAATAAAGATATCTTCTTGATGGTGGGAATAACACAACACAACACAACGCATAACATACAGAAAACTCTTAATGATGCTACGCTTCTTAAATAACTAAAGAGTTTCTTAAAAAAAATATGTATTTCCTGTCCGTTTGTGGTATTTTGATTTCATCAATATACTTGTAGACAAAATTGTAAGCGATGAATAAAATACTCAACAAATCTCTTTAAAGATTTTTTTCTATACAAAATTAATGATAATACATCAGTACTTCGGAATTTAGTAATCGACGAGTTGAATCCACAGTAGACAAAGGGATGAATAGAAAGAAAATTTTAAGCCGTTAATGATGTGCGTATACTGTATGAAAATGAATCCACACTCATCGGGTGGGTAGACCTTCAAAAGGACAAAGAGTTGTTTTCGATTTTGTTCCAGACGTGTAATGCGAAATCTTCGATTGATAAAAATAAATGCAATTCTAAAACTCATTAATAATGGTTCCTTTTAGTATGAAACTGTTTTGGTTTTAAACTCGCTGAATTTAAATTTTTATCTCTGCTATTAGCTGAATTCTGTGTTTTCAACTGGATTCAAGGACAGAACATGACAGTAACGTTATGGAGAAATATGCAAATGACAATCTTGAGTCTGAAACTTGTTTAAAATATGTAAGCTGATTCATATTTGAATACAATTGTACAAGGTTAGTTAAAAAAAACTCTAAAATTGTTTAAGCTACATTAAGTAAAAATAGAAATATTTATATACACATTGTGGGAAAACAATTTCAAAAAGTTGTAAGAATTTCATAATTCAAAAAAAGTTATTTTCTTCAGAATCCCGTCAACCGGCCATTTTAATTTCGTGAACTTTTTATCTTAATCTTATTGAATTCCTACTACCGTACTCAAATATATAGTATTTTATCTATTTTGATGTGAAGAAATGCACCCGAAATAGTAGAATAAAAAATTCTGCGATGTTGCATTTTCTTTCTGATTTTTGTAGATGTATATACTTTTTAAAGGGTGGGAAACTCACGCACAAATCATTAAACTGAGATTAAAAATTTTATAAATATCGGTGAGGAAATGTAATTCCTCAAAATTCTTCATTATTTTTTACTCTATCGGATGCACTTTCTTGTATTTAAGACCCGTGTGGTGACCGGGGATGACAGAATAGTCTCACTGTGGCTCATGTATGACTTAAAAGGCGACTAAAATGGGTACCCAGCGTCTGGGGGTATAGCTGGGCACCCTGCCCCTGGGGATTATATCAGGGGACCTCAGGGTCTTGCCTTCTTCTGGTAAGTACGGGCATCATGATCCCGAGGCACCTTATTGATCATTTTCTCTCCCATGGAGTTTACTGTCTTTGGTAAACATGGGTGACGCACTCCCGGGATACCCTAGGGATCCTTTTCTATTTTCGACCCTTCTTGTCAGCCAAATTTATCTTTTTTTCTACTTTAGACTACAGTTATCTTTTTGGCGCAGCATAGCCATATGTGGCTCTTGTACCAATAAACTTTACATTCACTCACTCACATTCTTGTATTCGAATGGATAAAATTTTGAAGATTTGAGGACGGTAGTCGAAATTCCATAGGATTAACATTATATTCACGAAATCAAAATGGCCGATAGATGGGAGACAAATGATTTCCTTGATTTACGACAGAGCTCCGTTCTTAATATAAAAAAAAATGTACGTATAATTATTGTACATAATAGGAAAATTGCAAACCAGAGTGTTTCGAAGAACTGTTTTTGACAACAGATTACTTACTAAGGTAAGCATTACGTACGGACATCAGTTCAACGGCTCCAAAACAAAACTGACCCAGATTCATAAGTTTAGTTTTACATTCATTTGCTGCATTTTAAAAAAAACTCGTAATCTCCCACAGCAATAAATACGGGTAATGCTCACCTTCTTCCCGGATACTCTAACCATATTTTTATGCCTGACCCCACTTGTCAACCAATTATCTCCCCCCCCCTCTGTCCTCTAGATCAGATACACATTGTTTGAACCTCAAATATAACATAAGAGCATAATAACATAAGAGCATAGTGGGGTTTTCATAACATAAGAGCCAGTAATGGCAACATAGCCATTACTGGCTCTTATGTTATGAACCTCAAATTTCACTCCTTTATATGCTGCATAACACCTGAATTCCTCACGAGGATTTGATTCAGAATTACGAAGTCCATTAATGTATTCTTCGTTCAGCTTTCAAAAGGCGTTAATTTGAATTCAGTAACGGACAATAGAATTAACTTCCTGACTCCGATTGTCATAATTAATAACCAGATGCTGAAATAAATCTTTATTACTTTTTGTAGAAATCGTGAGATTCAAGGATTATTTTCTCACTTTCTCGGGGCTGCGGTAGCCTAGTGGTGAAGGTCGTGGACTAGCGGCCGGCGGTTTTCGTTCAGTCGCGGGTTCAATCCTTGGTCTCCAAAGACCCGCCGTGTAGCCGGGGCTGATGCACGTTAAATCTGTTCACTGTTAATCCAATCGGGGCGCAAAGTCCTCCCGTTGGCGTGGTGTGGATGTTAGGAGAGGGGGGTGCCAGCTCTGGTGTCGTCCTCGTCACTTGACCGAGATTCAAAATTACGAGGTCCGTCGCCAATAGCCCTCGTTTTGCTTCTAGTGCGACGTTAATAAAAACTAAACTTAAACGTGTGGTGTGGAAGCTTGGGGAGGGAGGTACTAGCTCAGATGTTGTCCTCGTCACCTGGCCTTCCAAAATTACAAAGTATGTCTTCAATAGTCTTTGCGTTGCTTCTGGTGTGACGTTAAAAAACAACCAATCAATTTAAACGCATTGGGGAGTGTGCTCCCGAGTGTCTTTCCTGCCATGTCCCTTACTCTAATCATCACATTTCAATTGACTGTCCTGTTTTTCGTCACCATCGTCACATTTTCTTTCATTCATCAGTTTTAAACTTATCTGACTTGGTGGAGGAACCCCCCTCCCATAATTTATTTGCTTTTTTTAAAAAAAAACATTTGCCTTTTCCACAAAATTTGATGTTTAAACTCAAACCTTTTTATTGCCTAGTGTATGTTTCGTGTTTTTAAAATCATATTTTAAATTATTGTAACGATTGTTTCGCGCAGCGTAGCCTGCTTTGGCTCTTGCGCCATAAAACCCCACTATCACTCGCACTCAATTTAAACGCATCCTTTGAAAGTTTGGAACAAATAGAGGCTGGACCTTTTTCACACTTTTCATCTTTTTCTTTCTTTCTATTTTTTCTTTTCTTTCTTTCATTTTTTTTTGCATTTGAATGTTTGGATTGGATGTGAATCCCTATTTCTTGGAAAAGGATTCAATTTTGAATTTTTTATAAGATTATTTTCAAAATCTCGTGATCAATGTGAGAGGCAAGCTGAACGTTGAGCAGTTTTTTTTTATCTGAAAAAATTTAAACCGTTTTGAAGATTATCCTTGTACTAGTGATACCCGTAATAACTGAAGATGCCGAAAGAGGGTGTATACGTAACGTAAAAAATTCATATTGATGTTGGAGTTTATATCGTCCCTCAACTTTTATTAATATAGTATCTCGCAGTTAGTTACCATATGGACCCCAAATACCGTGAGTAAACTGAGTTCGAAATTTAATTCGTTTCTTTTACGAGTATTATTTATTTGCGTTATATTTGCTTCTTATACTCGTTTGTATGTAACTAATCAGTGTAATTCACTTGTTTCTCTATTTTGTTCACGTCAACATATTTCTTCAAAAATTAAAAAGTTTAAAAAGAAATTACGCAATTGATGTATGTGAGTTACGCACCATTTCCCTATATTGATATTCATTTGTTGCGTCCTTCTTGAATAACCTTGAAGATTCAAAGTTTCTTTTTTACAGTAACCCTAATATTATACTGCGTTAATTGATCTCTCAAATAATTTTTCAAGACATATTGCATTCGATAGACGTCGAAGAATAACGGTTATATTTTTATACTTATAAATAAACCATTTTTTTGTAGAATAAAGAATTGGAAACTCTTTTAATTTATCTATTATGAATTTCTCATATGCGAAAATGAATAATTTGTAATTTATGCAGATGACTTTTTATTTCTTTTTGTTGCTGAATACTGATGAGTGTTAATATGCATAGACTGCCAGCTGGTTTCAAGGACATACTTTTCTTGCTACAAATCCAGTGTAAAGTTACAAAATATTACAGCGTTGATTGATAAAGGACGGGATTAACATACCGCATCTATCAATTTCTTGTTTTTTTCCTTGATCATTCACATGTATTATTCTGTAATACTCTCGATTGAAAAATGTATGGTTTGACAAAGGGTTAATTGTGTTTCGCAGTAAAATGTAATACATTATTTATATTATGGCAGAGATGAAGTCCGGAACATTAAATCCTTTTTCATAAAACGGAAAAAAATGTACTCTTGCATGAAATTACGAACAATATCACATTTTAACTTCTCGTTGTTCACATTCTTTTCAACGCTGGGAATAAATAACACGAGATAAAAAAAAAAAAACGTAATTTATTTTGAATAATTTACATTCAATCTTTTGAGGTAGAGTAAATTATGAGGGCGTGCGGTGTATAATTCGTTTGATAAATTTTTCAGTCTTCTAATGTCATTCATTACTGATATTTTTGTCAACACGTTTATAAATTTTGTACAAAATTTATATGCGTGAAAGTTAGAAATTAAGAATTAGAAAGCAAAAAAAAAAGCCTTTATTGCGAAAAAAGTTGGAAACTTGAAATTTTGCACAAAAGCGTCTAGTTTCGAAGGCAAGTTTAGCTGGAAGCGTCTAGTTTCGGAAGTTACAATTTTTAATTTTTAAACTTGCGAGTAAAATTTTGTTTTTAAATTTTGTTCATAAACTTTGAAAATAAAGACGCAAAAAGTAGAAAATTATATATAATTTTAAAAATATATATATAAGCACTTGTGTGGCAAGGAACTAATGATAGAACTTTTGGGAGAGAAGGAAATGGGTTTTCTCCTGGGGCATAACGTTGGGAAATTGGAGAAGTGAGAACTTGTGCAACAGTTTGTCCTCGAGGATTGCACGGAAAGTAAAGATTTTTTTCTCTGAAAGTTTTTAAATGAAAGCTTAAAGTAATGTGCGCATTTTCATTCTTATAATCATGCACAATTTTGCTTTTTTTTTCAAAAAGTCATCTGAATTGAGGAAATTTTCACTTGTCTTTTTTGTTAGTTGTGATAACGGGCTGTTGTGTTACGAGTTCGGATTCGGTTTGATTTTTTTTTTGCTGGTAGTTTATTTTTCATTTTTGGTTCTTTTCGGCCGCACAGAAGTGCTGGGCTTAAAAATATTTATACATATTATTTCAATTACAGTCCTCGTTCAAATCTCTCCAAAAGGAGGATACATTATATTTATTGTTAGAAGCCTATTCAATATCTCGAATACGGCAGAAATTAATAAACCTCCAACCTTATTCACAATTTTCTTATTTGGGGGATTCTTTTGTAAATTAACTGATATCCTAATTAAATTCTATGGATTATTCTTGTGATGTATCACTGTCTCAAAACGTTATCATGGGACAAACAATTTTTAGCAATATATCTCATGATTAAGTTATCTAAAACTTGCAAAGCTTTGAAGGACTTGCTACTAATAAGTACGGACATTTAATCACCCGAGGCACCCTTAAGAGTAACGTGCCCCCGGGGTACCTTCCTTCTCTATTTTAAACCCTCTTTGTCAATCAATTTTTTATCTTGTTCCCATTTTTTCAAACGTTTTGGGCCACGGTAGCCCAGTGGTCAAGGTCGCGGTCTCGAAGCTCGTTTTCGTCGAGTCGTGGGTTCGAGCCTTGGTGCCACTGAATTCCCCACCCTCCCCGTGTAGCCGGCGATTGACGCACGTAAATTCTGTCAAGGCTCAAAGTCTTCCCTTTGGCGTGGTGTGGAAGTTAGGAGAGTGGGTAGTGCCAGCTCAATTGCCATCCTCGTCACTTGCCCAGGGTTCAAAATTACGAAGTCCGTCGCCATTAGATTTCGTGTTACTTCCAGTGCGGTGTTAATAAAACCTATCAAAATCCAATTGTCTGGATCAATTTCATCTTGTTCGGCGAAGAATAGCCATATTTGGCTTTTGCGTCATTAAACTACAAATCGCTCACTCAATAACATTGACCATACACTTTTGATTTAACCTTGCCAGTCAGCATACCAAGCAAGGTCAGAGGTATTTTTTTCCTCTCCAATATTAACATTCTTTCCCCCCTTATTGTTAACCTTTCGTTACATTGTGTATATGTTTCTTATTTTAACAACTTTGTTTTCAAATCTTTCTTCAACTCTTTCTTTTTTAAATTTATTTTTCCCGATTCTTCTCGTAACAATCCTACACTAAACAAAACTTACTACTCGGAATAAATTCTCGGCGGGCAATTTTTTTTTTTTTTTTTTTTAATCTGTCGCCAACCTTTTCTTTTACCTCAAACTGACAAAATAATTCAGAAATTATTCAAGGTTATTTTCATTCCGTTTCGAAAATGAGCAATTTCAACTTATTTCAAACTCGCATGACCTTAAATTTTAGGTCAGGCCTTACAAACACGCAATAAAAATTCTGCGAAAAATCGTGTTCTTTGTATTTGTCCGTTCTTTTTTAAAAGTTACTATTGTTCCATTTTGGCATTTCTGTATTTTTGATGTGGGTTGACTGTTCGCTCCTAAATACGTTTCCTTTTTTCCAACTTCAGTTAGCTGGTTGAGTTACATCCATTTTGTTTTCTGAATTCACCATGGTTTTAGTAGCAGAAAAAGAAATCGGTGTCTTTCAGGCAATGGCAACCTCGGAACGTGCATTTCCGTGTATAAAGATGCCAGTTATTCAAGGTGAATGAAGATCCGGTTTATCTTCAAACGTTTCTCAACATTTACTGTTAAAGATTGAATATTAGAAGTTATGGTTTCACAATAATAAATAATTCTTTTTCTTCTCAATAATTTTATAATTTCTAACAATTTTTAGAATCTGCTGTTGATTAAAACTGCATAGAAATATTGAGTTCAAATCTTCTACATTTTAATTTTAAAACACTAATGATGAAATACTGAATATTTCATATTTTTAGAATATATGCAAAAATGTTTGTGTTTATAATAAAAATACGAAATATTTTGAATCTAACATTTAAAGAAATACCATAATTATTACAAGACATGTAAAGAAACATTATGAAAAATAATTGTTAAATGCATACTTATGTCTTAAAAATTATGAGTTATGAGCACTAAAATCGTATGATTTAAACAATTCAAAGATATTGAAGCATTCTTTTGTAAACTATCGAGAAAATAATCAAATGATGGATATAAAGTATTTTAATTTTCTTATTGTATTTAATTAAGCTTTGTACTGAACGAAATACGTCATTAGGCATATCATTATTGGATTCAAACTATCCCACACAGCAATAACTTTATAATTAAAATAGGTAATTAAAAACAAATTAGATTTAAAAAAAATTTAAAAAAAGGGGGCACAAAAGTATTCATTATGGATACGAAACAGAATAAAATATCTAAAGATAATAATTCAAATTAAATATACACATAAATACAAAATTACTATTATAAGGAATTACTATTCTGCAAAAACTAACGTTAAGGGGGAAAATGAAACAAATTAATAATAAATCATCAAGCTTAACAGAATAGTTAAGCAAAAATACAAAACAAAAGAAACAGATATTTATAGAAAGAATAAATATCTGAATATCCAAACAGCTGAATAGACATGCTTAGGGAGACTGGGGATTGAAATGTGTATGTATAATACGCCGCGGTAGCTCAGTGATTCATGTTGTTGAACCGCGGTCGGCATTGTTTCCGTCCAGTCTTGGGCTCAAGCCCTGATGCCGTTCAATACCCACCTTATAGAGGGGCTGATGCATGGATAAATCTCTCGAGGTTCCAAACCCTTCCAAGGTCGTGGTGTGGAAGTTTCGAGAGAAATTGAAAGCTCAGGTGTCGTCTTCGTCTCTAGACCGTTGAAGTGGTGTGGAAGTTAGGAGAGGGGGTGCCAGCTCAGGTGTCGTCCTCGTCACTTGACCGAGATACAAAATTACGAGGTCCGTCGCCAATAGCCCTCGTGTTGCTTCTGGTGCGACGTTATTAAAAATTAAACTAAGGTCGTCCTCTAAAGTACCTAAAAACAAAATCGTCATTAGACCGAGATCCTGGCCGCGGCAGCCTAGTTGTTAAGGCACCGGATTCGCGGCTGGAGGGTTTCGTTGAGTCGTGGGTTCGAGCCTTGAAGCCACTAAAGACTCGCCGTATAGTCGGGGTTTATGCACGTTAAATTTGTCGGGG
The DNA here is from genome assembly GCA_019974015.1 of Nephila pilipes. NCBI lineage: Eukaryota > Metazoa > Arthropoda > Arachnida > Araneae > Nephilidae > Nephila > Nephila pilipes. Next base: position 893,948 of record BMAW01031630.1, on the reverse strand, counting down.
CTCAATGTCCTCCCGGGATACTCTAGCGATCCTTCTCTATTTTCGACCCTCCTTCTTGTCAACCATTTTTACCTTTTTTTCAACTTCACGTCTGGACCACAGTTTAATCTTGTTTGGCGCAGCATAGCCATATCTGGCTCTTGCGCCAATAAACTTTACATTCACTCACTCACTCACTCACTCACTCACTCACTCACTCACTCACCTGTCGGCGTGGTGGGGAAGTTTGGGGAAGGATGTGCCAGTTCAGGTATCCTGGTCACTTGACTGATGTTCACAATTACCAAGTCCGTCTCCATTAGCCCTTGTTGCTCCTAGTGAGACAAAAAAATTCACATCACTCTCTGATGGACATCATTCAGCGATGAGAAATTTTAATTCTTAAAATATTTCTTATATTTTAACATCTTCCCTCATATTTATATTTCTACTGCCTTAATTTTAGTTTATTTACCTTAGGGGGGGGAGGGTTAATTTGTGTCCCTTAAATTCGATTTTTTTTTTATAGTTTGAGTTTGATAAAATATGTTGCCAATTTAAAAATTAAGTCTAGTTTAGTGTTTTACGTGGGTAAGCATTCGAATTTGTGATTTGTTGTTTTTAACAAGATTCAGTAAAAATACTAAATTATGTTTGTTATATGAAAGAAATCGGTTGTAGAATATAGAATATTTTTAAAGTTTTGGTGATTGGATTCTAAATAGGTACATGCTTTCGTGATCATTTTTTAAACACGTATAATGCATCTATTATGTTTAATGTATATATGTTTTGCATTTACGTAGCACTCACCTATAAATATCTGAAATAAAAAAAATGTATGCGAGTACATATTTATATCGTTATAAGAATAATTTGTATATAAAGTATAGAATAATTGTAGGAAAAAAAAAGAATTCTTTATGTCAATTTATGAAGCTTAGTAATTTGAGTGTCCTTGTTTACTAAAAAGAAATGTTCCTTTTTTCCCTCAGTTAATATTTTGAAGACTAACATAGGAAATATGTTGCACGGATATTTTTTTTTTTTTTTTTTATCGATGAAGGCCAACAAAAGAGTAGATCCCAATGAATACAGTATCACTTAATATTGATTTGAAGGCCATTTGCATCTAACACGTAATTATTTGTTATTAAACAAAGAATTTATGTACTGAGTTGGAAATTTTTGTGAAAACGTTTTTGGTTGTGACTGCGTACTTAATGTCAAAATATTATGTTTTTTGTTGGGTTTTACGTTTTTTTTTTTTTTTTTTTTTTTTTTTTTTTCGTTTTTGTTTTGCAGTGTCAAGGTTCATAGGATTAAAGCACTTCATCTAAGACTTAAGTGAATGAATGAAAATTGTTAAGAGTTTAGTCCTATTTACAGGTATTTATCCTGCAGAATCCATTACAAAAATATCACCACAATAGCCTAGTGGTCCTAGTCGCGAACTCGTGGCTGTCGGTGTTTCCGTCGACTCGTGTGCTCTAGCCCTCATCCCACTAAGGAAAGGTGACCTGACGTCTCACTTTCTACGGGACAGTCCCGAATTTTAAAAATTTATCCCTCGGGATTTTAAGAAAGTCCCGATTTTTAGAAAGAATGCATGACAAGCAAGAGAACGGAAAGAGAATAGACGGTTTTCGACTTCCATGTAGTTATTTCACCAGGATATGAACTGTATAATATTTTTGTAAATTTCATAATGTTAAACTTTAATGATAAGAATTGTTGAGAACTGATTGTCAGGAACTGCTTATCAAAGTTCGCCTTGATCAGTTGCTAGAATACGACCACCGTTCTTTGGACTTAATGAACAGTGGCATTTTTCGGCATTGGCAGCGACGAAAACATTTTGTAGCTGTAAAATGAAGAGAGAACACTTTGTATACTTCCACAGATTTTATTCTTATGGCTAGAGGTTCCGCTAGAGATCTAGTATCATTTGGAACATTGTCGCAAAAGAATTACATCTTATACAAAAACTGGAAACGGAGGGGAATTTTAGAGAGGAAAAGGGTCAAGGTGTAAGGAGTTTGTTGATCGTCCACGAAGTAAAGCCTTCGAATAATTAGTTTTATAACTGTCTCTTATACGATACACATTGTACTGCGTGCTAATGTGACAAGTGTTTTAAGTAATTTCTAACAAGTGATGTAAACAAATAAGCTTTTCAGATGATTTATTTAGGTACCAAAAGTAAATATTTTTTGAGGTACCAAATTTTTAATCAAGACCCGACTCCCCCTAATAATAAAATTTATTATAATTAAAATTAAGAGAGGTGCTAAATCTGGTGTCGTCCTCGTTATTTGACTTGGCTTCAATAATCGTGTCGTGTGCTTCGAAGTGCGACGTTAATAAGCAATCATTCAAAAATTAAATTAAATCGAACAATATATAAATATTAATTCAAATATCTATCTACCATTGAAAGGAGATTCAAAATTACGGAATTATTTTCCAATATTTAGTTAAGTATGACATGCACTAAAATTTTTAAATTTATTGTTAAAGAATCATTTTAAATTTTGTTGAACAAATTAAGTTTGAGAAAAATTAAAGATTTTGTGTCTTTGAATATTATCTACAGCATAAATTCTGATAACTTTTTGGATAGACTTCTTGGAATGTTTCCCTCTGTTCATAGTTCATCCAAATTAGTTTCTAGAAGTGTAGCTGTGTTAGTGTGGTCCTTTGCGGCGATGTTAGCGTCGAGCCATGTGTTCGAGATCTGTTCCGACATAAGATCATTTGCTTGCATTCAGGGGTTATTGTTTTACATGTCGGTTGGAATCGAGATTCGAAGAAGTTAAAGTTAGGACACTCAGTTTATTTTCTTACTGAACTTTTTCCGCTTGCATATTTCTGATCTACAAAAAGGCCCCTTACTCCAGCCAATTAGTCTCATAATTTTTAGCCATGGTCAGACGTGAAGCTGATCCCTGAGCGTATCCTCCATACCCAATCCATTCCACACCAAATATTCTAGTAATCTAGTTTTTTGTCTCTTTGCGAAACATCGGGGGGTAAACATGACTGCCCTTTTCATACCCTAACGACCATTTGTTTTCGACACTTCTTATAAACAAGTTTTTTTTTCCGTTTATTTTCTTGCGTGTAGATGACAGATGCACATTGTTTGAGGCGGCATTGCCGAATTTGACGCTAGCGCTATAAAACCGCGACTTTCATTTACCACAATATTCCAACGTGGGGACTGTTTGTGCTGTTGTCCAGTGGAAATGGCCGTGGACAATGTTTTCTCCCTCGAGTCGGGGGTTCGAATATTAATTTCATCGATGATTTGCATGAATAGGACAGCGGTTGCCTAGTGGTCATGGTTTCAGACTCGTGGCCGGCGGTTTTCGTTGAGTCGCGGTACCTTGGCCACTAAAGACCCGCCGTGTAGCCGGGGTTGATACATGTTAAATCTGTCAGGACCCAAAGTCCTCCCTTAGGCGTGGTGTGGAAGTTAGGAGAGGAAGGATAGCTATCTCAGGTGTCCTTCTCGTCACTTGATCGAGGTTCAAAATTATGAAGTCCGTTGCAAATAGCTCTCGTGTTGCTTCTGGTGCGACGTTAATAATAAAAAAAAAAACTAATTGCATGAATCGGAGTTGATGCATGTCAAATCTGTGGAAGTTTTAAGTTCGCCCGTTATTGTGGAAATTCGGAAACCGAAGTGCGAGTTCAGGTGTCGTCCTCGTCACTTGACTTTGTTTCATAATTAGGAGGGCCATCTCCAATGATCCTCATTTTGCTTCTAAAAAAAAACATTAATCAATCCTTGGAGAACAAGATGCTCTCGTCGATTAACTGTATTCTTGAATTTTACAAAATACTATGATATGTAATAATACAGTTGTTATGTTATAATTCTTCGAATGAACTAGATATGAATTTATACAAGTGTTGTAGAAGTTTGGTTGATTAGAATCAATGTTCTTCACTGTTTCTCTTCACATCTTTCACAGCTGAACTCTAGTCATGGTCCCTTGACAAAGGTTCAAAATTAAGAGGGCGGTCATCAATACCCTTGTGTTACTTCTCTAACTGCGACGTTAATAATCAATCAATCAGAAATAGGCGAATATGAGAACTTGGAAGCTCAACAGATCAACTCTACTGCGCGATAGGTCTTCCGGTCCCAACCTCGATACCCTGACCACTTGGATACTGAAGCCATTTTCTTTTTTTATTTAAATTTGAAATTTTAGAATTTAGCTCCCTTCTGATTGGTTTGCTCTTCTCTGCACTTAAATTTCAGATCATTAATCCTAAATTATAACTTCCGCAAATAAGGTCAACTACCTTGAGAGAAGGTTCCTTCAAAATTCAAACACAATGAAATAGATACCAATACAATGATAAATACAACATGATGCTGTTCGTACTTCTAGTGACAAGTGGAATTATGTCTCTTTGTCTGCAGACAAATGTGCTGACATCGTCCACCTGCCGGTAAATCACCCGAATGGTGTCACACGTTTACCCTGCGCCCGACGAAACAAATTTCGGAAACACAAAGCATTTTTGTCAAGAGCTGGCCTCTTTCAATGTTTTTTTGGTATATTACCAACGATTTATGAATATTGATCGAACGCTTTATGGGATAAATTAACTTTTGTATGTTCCTCGTTTAGAATATTTTGAGATTATTTAGCAAATTGTAAGCCAATGAAAACATTTCTCAGAAACCGTTTGTACTATTTCCGTTAAGGAGATCTGAATATTTTCAAAATCAAAAATATTACATTTAAAAAAAATCGTTTTGGGGTAAGTATTTTTATTATTGTTCTACTTGTATTTTATTACTACTATTTTTATTATTGTTCTACTACTATTTTTATTATTGTTCTAGAACAAAATTGTTCTACTTGTTGTTCCTTAAAAATCTGAGTTTTGTGTTGCGAAATGGAATAAACCTAAGCACTTTGACAAAAATGCATGGTATGAATTACTCGTCGCTGCTTTAATAATATTTACGCGCTTAAGGGCTATCAGGAGCCTCGACTTCAAAATTTTCGTTCTTTTGGAAGAAAATATATAAGAGCCCTATCTTTTCTGAATATTCTGGTGTCTTGCTTTTTTGACGATACTATCAAAAATATTCTTCCTCTAAATTTTTTAAAACGTACGTATAAATTTAAATATGAACATTTTTCTACTAGATAACATTATTTTTGTGAATTTAGATTCATGGGGCACTTCAGAATCTTGTGGCCTTGATGCCAATAAAGACTCGCCGTGTAGCCGGGGCTGACGCACGTTAAATCTGTCGGGACCCAAAGTCCTCCCGTTGGCGTGATGCGGAAGTTAGGAGAGGGGAGCCGCCAGCTCAGTTGTCGTCGTCGTCGTCGCTTGACCGTGGCTCAAAATTACGAGGTTCGTCGCCAACAGCCCTCGTGTTGCTTCTAATGCGACGTTAATAATAATAAAAAAAGAAGCAAAACCAATCAGAATCTTGCGCGTAGTTAAATTTTTACTATCGTAGTTTTAAAAAAAATTCAATTTTATTTCTTTAACTTTAAAAAGAATTTTTTTAAATTATATGGAAGTGTGAGAAATAATGTAAATATATATGAATATTTTATGGTAAAAAGTTTGTTTTATTTAATTTTCGAGTTTTATAGGTATGGAAAATGTTTTTTCGCTTACACGGATAATTAAGAGTTCTACGTCCTTAAGAGGACGTCCTTAAAAGGAAATATATCTTGTATGTTTCTAATGGAAATGTTGCATGCTAATGCACATTGTCCATTAAAGCGTAGAAATACATCTGAAACCCCTTTGTAAAGAACATATATTTTACATTGAGTATTACTTACGAATAATTCTTTAATATTTTCCGTTTCTAAGAGTTTTTTTACTTATGTATGTATATTCCATCAGCAAAGTAAAATTTCTTGTAATTCAGTGGCTTAATGATAGATTTGAGCTAATTTTATATCATATAAATCCTTTGAATTGTATTGAATAATGCGAAATCTTCGATCATTGTTTCCCACAGCTGTATCAATATCATAACTTATTTTATTATCGATCATTTTAGTCATTGTTCTTCTGTCATCTTAGAAAATGACATGATATACATCTTTATTTTGAAACAAGAAAAATAATACACTCCACATGAAGGTTGTATTAGATTAAAAGAAAGTAAACGCTATTCGTAATTTAAAAATGTTGTATCTCTTCATCCATAAGATAATTAGCCAAATATCGATCAGCATGACATTCGATTGAGATTTGAACAAATGGGTCATCATTATATATTCAAAAAATTTTATTTTTTAAAAATATATAAGTTCGCATCTGTTTTGAACATTTTGGTACCAAAACTTTAAATATAGTATTAAAGTTTACTGAATTACCGAGAAAAAATTAAACATTATTTAGCTAGTTTTTTTGTGAGTTTTCGCCTTTTCACAAAATTATATCTTAGCTTGCTCTCAGGAGTTATCAGAAACAGTAATATTAATTTGAAATTTCATATTAATTTGAAATTTCATACAAATGTTTAAAATAAGTTCTTTTGGTTTATACATAAATGTTTAGAAAATTGAATATTTTAATTTTTTTTATTAATTTTATTTATTGAAATTTCATAATTTTCTAAACTTAAAGCATTTTTTATCTTTAATTTTTTAAACGGTTTATATAACTTCAAAATTGAACATTTTTCTATGAAAGAAGATTACTTTTCTAAGTTTTGACTCAGGACATTGTCCACAATCTTACGAGCAGTAAAATATTTATTTTCTTCGTTTTCAAAAAAGAGTCCCATTTTATATTTACTCTATGCCTGTATGAAAGAATAGTCCCAATGCATCTCATGCATGTCGTAAGAGGCGACTCAAATGGGTACCTGATGTCTGGGGTTATATAGCCGTTCACCTGCCAATGGGGATTATATCAAGGGACTTGCCTCCTTTTGGCAAGTATGGTCATCATGACCTCAAGACACCCTGGTGATATTTCTTCTTTCCAATGGGGTTTCCTGTTTTTGGTAAACAAGGGTGAAAAACCTGGGTTACCCTAGGGGTCCTTTATTTTCGATCCTCCTTATCAACCAATTTTTGTATTTCAGTTTTTGTCACGTCCAGACTACATTTACAACTTGTTTGGGGTTCAGAGGCTTGCCTTTTTCAGGTAGGTACAGACATCATGACCCGGATGCACACTGATATTTTTCCTTTCTTAAGAGGTTTACTGTCTTTGTTAAACACAAGTGACTCGCCCCCGGGATATTCTAGAGATCCTTCTCTATTTTCGACCCTATTTGTCAACTCTAACGTTTTCCTGTTTTTAGTTCTTTGAAACATCTAGATCAGTTACACCTTGTTTTGTGCAATATTGCCACATCTAGCTCTTGCGGCATTAAAATCTAACGTCACTCACACTCACTTTTCTAGCCTGTCTTGAATCGAATGAGAGGATTATTCAACAAAGGTTGAAAAATTTGTGACAATCTAGGTTTCGAATATATAAAATATTGGCTCTATGATTTGGAAATTCCTAAAACTCAATATCCACGTTCAGACAAATTCATTCGGAAGTTGTCCCACAGATAGTGCTAATAACATTTTTTTTTCTTTTTCAGGGTACAAAAGAACAAAAATGGAGAATCGTGAAGTGTTCGAAATTTGGGACTATCTAGTCGTCGGCGCCATGTTGTTACTTTCTGGAGCCATCGGAGTGTATTTTAGATTTTCTGGTGGCAAGCAAAGGACTACCAGTGAGTACCTGATGGCCGGGAGGAACATGGACATGTTGCCTGTTGTGCTGTCCCTCATGGCCACCATACAAACTGCTGTTGGAACGCTGGGATTTCCGGGCGAGGTGTACCTCTACGGGGCACAGTTGTACCTGTACCCTTTGGGATTCACTGTAGCGCTTATTATATGCACGTTTGTTCACACCCCGGTTTACTTCGGGATTCAAGTGACTAGTGCTTATGAGGTGAGTGTGAATTTTAACTTGTGCTAAAGTATTGTTTTGAGAAAGTGTCAACAAAAATGCGTGAGCATAAAATAAATAGTATATGATGTTAAGTTCTAAAGATTGACGTAATACAGTTTTATAATAATTGCTCTACTTTGCTTAAATTATATTTATATTACAGAGAAATGTTTAATATTTTGTCATCTGCTTTTATTTTAATAATCGGACACAGTATTGTCCAGTTCAAAAATTTATTATTTTTGCTCTTATTTTTACATTTAATTTAATAATTGATTCGTATGGCAGATTGGGAGAGTCGTGAATAACTTTATTTTGGTTCAAACTTCGCAAATGTTTGCTTTGAATCTCCACGTTACAATTTTTTCACGGTATTCTTCAGCTGATTCTAATTATTTATGCATATCCTTGGGTTTCAATAACTTTTCTATATCAGAATCAACTAATTTGACAATATTGGTCATTGGTCGGCAATGGTAAGCACTACTGAATAGCGCACCTCTTATTTTGATTTTGTAAAATACGCCTTTAATGTAAGATCTCTAAAAAATATTCAACTATGTGTAATATGGAAAAATAATTCAAAATTTAAATTTTATAACAAAGTTGCATTTTTGGTCAGAAAGTATCCAATTTTCGGTTTCTTCAAATTTAATCAGAAATAAATTATTTTAGATTAAATTATTTTTGTTTCGTACGCTGAAACGGGGATTATGAATTCCATCCGTAATGGATATTAAATGATGTAGCATGCAAAATTTATCAATAAATTCTAAAAGTATTATTATGAAGACTACCAGAAAGCTTTGTCCCTTTCTGAAAGGAAAAAAAGTTTTTCCATATATTTATTAATATTTGCTGCACAATATAATTTTAATATGACTTCTTGGCAACTTTCAAATATCATTTTTGAAAAATGCCGTGCCTTTAAAGGCGGAGAACTCATGGTGCTCGATTGACATCTGCTTCATTGAATATTTTATTTTCGACCCTCCTTGTCAACCACTTTATCTTTTTTTCAGCTTCACGTCTAGACCACAGTTTAATCATGTTTGGCGCAGCATAGCCATATCTGGCTCTTGCGCCAATAAACTTTACATTCACTCACTCACTCACTCACTCACTCATTGAATATTTTATAAAATCTTTTCAGTGAGGGAAGCGGGTGATAAGAAGGTGCTAAGTTTGGCGAATACGGTGGACGTGACAGAATATCTTGTCCGGTCTTCTTTGAGAGTTTTGTGCCAGTCATCCATTTCCTTGGCAGTATCTCTGACTTCAGCTTTTCAATAGGATTCGAAAGCTCGAAGTGTGTTGGTTTTCGGGCAGCCCACTAAAATGCACAGTATTCTTTTATTTAAGCTTGGTTTTGGCTTAGACTTGGAAGGGGAAGGTTTCTGAACTTGCACTATGCTTTTTTTCTTTACGATGTTTTCGTAGATAATCTACACTTCATCAGTCATAATCCGGTCCAAATTAGGTTTTCATTCCTATCACACCCAAGCAGAGATGCACATGACTCAATTAAGCAATTTTTTTTTAGCTTCAAGCCATGAATACCCGTGTGGAATGTTTACAGACCAATCCTAGAAACGAATGAAATTATTTTTTTGCAATATTTAAATGTCTGTAAAATGTGTTATTTTCTTTTAATGTGTTATTTACTTCACAAAAACAGACTGATCTTTCCGGTAAGCCTAATATTTCGTTATGTTTTTTGTCTCTCTTTTTCGTTTGATAATATCTTTAAATGCATCTTTTTCAGTATAATTTTCTTCTTTTGCAGTACCTTGAAAGGAGATTTGGAAAATTGACCAGAACCATTATCTCAGGCTTATTTGTGATACAAATGGTAAGACAGTTTCGTATCTTTTAGTATTTTATCCTTGAATCTTGGTATCCTTTATTCTTAAGACTATCATTTTGCATTAGGGACTAGAAGAAAAAATAGTTGTATCGTGTTGATCAAAAACACTTATCTACTCTTGAGCGTGGCAATGGCCAAACTAAAAATAAAAGTTTACTATCTTTGATATCTTATCTGCATCGACTCTTCTGGAAGAATCACCAGACAGAATCAGTTAAAAATAAAAATAATCTTGTTTATTTGTTGTGACTTGCAGTTGAGAGGCTGGAATATTTTTAATGCGTTTCAAAAAGAAGTATTTTAAAATTATGGGTAAGATTTGGACAGCTGTGGGGAAACATTTAAAAGAAAAATAGAAAAGAATTGCACATAGTCGAAAGAAAATAAACTTGTTTCTTGTGTAATCGATTACGAGTTACAAATATTAGTTCTCAACAATCTTTGAAAGTGTTTTATTTAACGTCTCAAATGGAGATTTCTAATAACGGCGGCCATATTGCTGTGATGGATGGTATCAACATTATGGGTAAAGAGTATAAATTTAAACCGAATTTTAAAGTTGAAAACTCAATGCTTTTGTTAATGTATATAAATGATATACATATTAGCTCAAAATGCTATTCTAATATTATACATAGGTGGTTCCAAACGTACCCATGTTAGGAAAGGAAAACGGGAGTATTAGAAATGAGATAACACTCAATGTAGTATTGTACAGTGTTTTTTCCCCTGAGAAGTGAAAGTAAGTTTTCTCAGAAGAGTTGTATCGTTTTTAAGTATCGTTTTTAAATAGGCAGCTGTGGCTTTATCATCAACATTCCACGAAGATGCACTGTGTACCTTTGTCTGTTGGTCAGTCACAATTGCCAGCATAGGAGCATTCGTCTGTGTTTACATTTGTTTATGCTTTTTTAAAATGCACCAAACAATTAAAAATGCCGCCAATGGTGAAATACGCGCCAATACTATTTTTCTGCATACATAAGACATGAAATTGGCTGGATTGCGTTGACATGTGACACCGGATTCAAAATAGCGGTCCATAGAATGGGAGCATTCAACATCACACAAAAAAGGAAGGATGAAATCCAGAACCTGGTTGTACGATATGATATGAGTCACGAGAATAGAAGTAATTATGTTGAATAATATATTTAGGTCCACAGTATTCTTATAAAAATAAAATATAGGAAAATACTGCTTGTTTTATTAAAATCAAAATGGTACTTAAAAATTACGCTGATAAGTGAGAATCACTCCCTTCGAGCGCATAAAAAAAATCCTTACTGTAATTTTACCTGTTCGAGGATACTATCTTTTCCTGTTTTGGAGCTGGTTCACCAGAAGCAACTCCAACGAACCAGCGATAATCAAAACGTAATTGTTCCTTGGTTTCCGATGTGTAATGAGGAATGTAGGCGTCCCATCGACGTTGACAACGACCCCTGTTGTGACCGGGAATGACAGAATAGTCCCACTGTAGCTCATGTTTGTCATTAGAGGCGATTAAAATGGGAACCCAGGGTCTGGGGTTATAGCCGGGCACCCTGCGCTTGGGGATTATATCCGGGGACCTCGGGGAACTTGCCTTCTTTAGGTGAGTACAGGCATCAGATCCCGAGGCCCCCTAGTGATTTTTTTCTTTCCTTTGGGGTTTACTGTCTTTGGTAAACTCGAGGGACGCGCCCCCGGGTTACCCTAGCAATACTTCTCTATTTTCGACCCTCCTTCTTGTCAACTAATTTTTATCTTTTTTTCAACTTCACGTCTAGATTACAGTTAAATCTTGTTTGGCACAGCATTGCAATATCTGGCTGTTGTGCCAATAAATTTTACTTTCTCACTTGACCCTTCTTATCGACCAATCTATTTTTTATTGTTTTAAAGTCTAAATCACAGATTTACTTGTTTGGCGCAGTATCGCCACATCTCGCTCTTGCGCCAATAAATTTCACTATCACTCGACGTTGACAACTCGTCTCGACGTCTAAACAGCACACGATGGTAACACTAACTTCTCAGAGCAATGCCATCTGTTGTCAAAAAGATACTTATTGAACTAGTCTCATATGTATGTTTTTCTAGTTGTCCATTTTAGCGATGTATAATATTAATGTTTATATTTTACTTTGGAATCCTATTAGTTTATCGTTGGATTCTTTATTGAATTAAACTATAAATTAGTTTACTTGTATTTGTTCATAATTTGACTCGAAACTATTTATTATTTGAAATTTTTTTCGAACCATACCTAGAAGAATTCAATATATCAAATTTTGAAAGTTAAAAAAATGATTATCGAAACTGAATGGTATTTTATAATACTAAATTAAATATTAATATAAAAATTAATGAAAGTATGTACTAATCAAAGTTAAAAATATTATGGGTTGCACTACATGTGGTTACGAGTGTAGCTTTCGTTCAAATCAATTTTTGTATTTTTGACTATCAATACTGTAAATTTTAGTGTTATGATCATTTGTTTTTGGGAATAGACACTATTATTTAAATACATCCAAGAGAAATAAGCGAGAGAGAAGGAGACTAAATAACAGCCTTTCAAGAAATGATCAATGATACCCAATTTAATATGTTAATCTTGGAATTTGTACGTCTCAAGACCCGTGTGGTGACCGGGAATGACAGAATAGTCCCACTGTAGCTCATGCATGTCGTAAGAGGCGACTTAATTAGGTACCCAGCGTCTGCCGGGCACCCTGCACCTGGGGATTATATCAGGGGACATCAGGGACTTACTTTGTTTTGGTAAGTACGGGCATCATGACCCCTAGACATCCCAGTGATCTTTTTCTTTCCTATGGGGTTTACTGTCTTTGGTAAACACGGGTAACGCGCTCCCGGGATACCCTAGCGATACTTCTATATTTTCGACCCTCCTTCTTGTCAACCAATTTGTATCTTTTCTTCCATTTTCACGTCTAGACCACAGTTAAATCATTTTTTGGCGCAACATAGCCATATCTGGCTCTTGCGCCAGTTAACTTTACCTTCTCACTTGACACTGTTTGTCCACTAATCTACTTTCATAGTTTTAACGTCTAGATCAGATTTACCTTGTTTGGCGCAGTATGGCCACATCTGGCTCTTGCGCCAATAAACTTCACTATCACTCACTTGTACATCTCAAACTAAATTTCTTATACTTTTGACTATTTTATTTAATTTAAAATTTTAAAATTTTTATTGAGTACTTATCAAGTTTACTATTCATTTGTGTTTGTGTGTGTGTGTAAAACTTGCGTTGCTAAGTTTTTATTCTAATGTTTGTTTTTGCATGATTTTCATATATAAAATAATTTAAATTCTATTTCTGTTTCTTTAAAATAATGGTTAGAATATATTTTTCATAAAAATGAATTAAAAGGTACGTTTAGCAAATTGGAAGGATATAATAAACAGAAAAAAAAACCCAAGAGAAATTGTTTACGACTTATACTTGACATGAAATTGCGAATCAATGACCGAAGAAACATTCGAGCAAATTATTGCAGAACCTTCCGCGGCGATTGAGAAGCTGCGGATTAATAAATATCTATTTGCTACAATTTCCATTTAATGTACATGTATTCCTTGTAACATAATTACACATTATGTCTTCGGAGAATTTATTTATTTTTGCTATTATATCATCATTCTCTTTCATTGATTCCGATTCTACAACAGATAAATTCCATTGATTTCATTATAAACAAGGATCCTGGGAGTTTTGTCATGATTTTTTTCAACACTTTCGTAGCAGTTGACGAATGCATGTGACGTCTAAGCGTTAATGTATCTTATTTTTATTTCCGATTTGTTAATAAATTTCTTCCAAAATTAAAGGGGGATATGCACAGTAACTTGAAAATCATCAAAATTTAAGAAATACATTTTACTACCTTATTTTAATTGTTGGTCTCTTGTTGGTCTAAATATGTGTACAAAATAATTAAGTGCCCCAAATCCTTTTATTGTCCTTAAAAACTTTTTCACAACTTTAATTTTAGTGGCGGTCTCATATTTAAATTGCTTAGGACATTTTTTTTTGTCTCATACTTAAATTGCTTATATTTTTGGATATTATAAAACTTAGAAATTCCTTCTGGTTCTTTTATGTATAATGTTTGATAATTCTGTGCATGACATAAGGATTTAATTAAAGTTCCTTTTTTTTAATAAAAAAATCCAAAATATTGGATACACCTAATTTCTTACTGGGTTACATAGTGTCTGATAAAAAATTTATGAAATTTTAAATAACTCTAGTACAATTAATGCCATGCACAGAATTGGGAGAATCATTTTTTATAAAATGAGAAAAAGGTCGTTTAAAAATGTTAAAATTTATAGAAGAGAAAATAAATTTTGCAATATTGAATTATAATTTTTTAAAAAATTGAACTTTTAAAGGATATTTTGTGTCAAAATAAAGTTTTGTTCGAAGTATGTATTTTTTCAGTGTTCAAATAGGATAAATAAACTTTTATTTATTAATATCTATTAACAAAGTAGTTATTCTCACAAAGTATTATGTCCTTTAATATACAACGCGTGCGGTGAACGGATACGACAAAATAGCCCCACTGTAGCTCATGCATGTCGTAAGAGGCGACTCAAATAGGTATCCAACATCAGGTCGGGCACCCTGCCCCTGGAGATTATATCGGGGGACATCAGGGACTTGCCTTGTTTTGGTAAGTACGGGCATCATGACCTCGAGGCATCCCAGTGATCATTTTCTTTCCTATGGGGTGTTTACTATCTTTGGTAAACACGAGTGACGTGCTCCCGGGATTACAGAGAGATTCTTCATTTTCGAACCTCCTTGTCAACTACTTTTTTCCGGTTTTTTCACGCGTCTATATCACAACTTTACACTGGACTAGCTTAACACTCATTAACTGTGGCGCAGCATGACCACATCAGGCTTTTGTGCCATAAACCATATTATCACTCACTCATTCAAACGTCTGGATCTCAATAACACCTTTTTTTTGTGCAGCATGTCCACATCTGGCTCTTGCGCCATTAAATTCCACCATAGATCACACACTCGCAGGAACATTTGCAAGATCTTTTGTTCTTGGCAGTTTCATTTTTTCAAACCAGTGCTCTTGAATTTTATATTTAAAATGAGTTCTTTTTTTCAGAATATTTTTAATGAAGTAAAGGTTTCTCAAAATTCAAAATTCCATACGAAGTGAAAAAATTATTATTAGATTTATATTTTATAATATATTGAAACTTAAAAACAGAATCCAAGTTTTTTTTTTTTTTTTTTTTTTTTTTTTTGGGATATAAAAAAAATTTTTTTTATGGACAAAAAAAAATAAAAAAAAAATTAAAAAAAACCCAAAAATGTTTTG
>BMAW01031630.1:797836-878668 GCA_019974015.1 Nephila pilipes | reverse complement strand
AATTTTTTTTTTTTTTTTTTTTTTTTTTGATGATGGAGATTAAACCAATATTTATTATGGAGCACAAAAATGAAGAAAATAATTATCTATAAGACCGATAAGTTTGAGTTACCATTTCCCCAGCTGTCGGAAAAACGCAAGTTATATATTAAAAATTAAATAAAAGCATTCTCATAGATATCATAAAATTAGTACATATTTATGTTAAGTATAAAATGCGTGATCACATCTGTGATATAGTCGTCATAACTTGACTAAGAAAAGAGTGTCAAATGCGATAATGACAGAAAAATGCTAAATCTCGGTTAAGGCTCCAAACCATTTGTGAGAGTTGTTGCCTTTTAAAAGTGAGATATCATACCATCGCCACTATAATACTGGATTATTAAGATTACTTAATAATCCAGTCTTCTGCCTTTAGTCTATTTGCACATTTTTGATGTCCACTTCATAATTTTGCATAGCCCTGGTAGCCTAGAGACAAGGTTCTTGAACTCGCGGCCGGTGTTGTTCCTTTGAGTCATTGGTTCCAGTTTTGATGCCACTAGGACCTTACGTGCAGCGGGACTGATGTGCGTTATATCTGTGCCTACTCGGGTGTTCTCGATACTTGACCGAGGTTCAAAATTGCGAACCCAGTATCCAAAATCGCCAGTTGTCATCGTTTTGCTTCCAGTGCGAAGTTAATAAAACCAAACAACAATTGGTAAACACGGGTAACGCGCCTTAGGGATACCCCTGCGATCCTTCTCTATTTTTGTGACCATCCTTGTCAAACATTTTTTCTTTCAATTTTTTTTTCAAACATCTCGTCCACAGTTACATCTAGTTTGGCGCAGCATAGCCACATCTGGTTCTTGCGCCATTAAACTTCACTTTCACTTGCTCAGTGGTTGGCGTGTGTGGATGTTAGAGGGGGGTGCCAGCTCGGATGTCGTCCTCGTCATTTGACCATGGTTCAAAATTACGAGGTTCGTTGCCAATAGCCCTCGTGTTGCTTCTAGTGCGACATAATTAAAAACTAAACACTTGCTCACTGGCGTGGTGTGGATGTTAGAAGAGGGATATGGCTACTCGGACGTCATCCTTGTCACTTGACCGATGTCAAAACTAAGAGGTCCGTCGTCAAGAATCCTTGAGTTGCTTCTAATTGCGATGTTAATAATCAAAGATTTATGATGCGGCATATAAAGAGCTTCTAATTTTAAGTAAGAGTGAATTTATTAAAAACAAGTACGTGAATACAAAGCGATTATTTTCTTATTCACTGTTTTTCAAAATTAGTTTCATAAGGAAAAGAAACTTTTTTGTTTAATTTATATATGTTAAGCTTTTAAATTATTAAATCTCTCGAATTTTTTAATTATTTTTTCAATCTTTTTATTATCAATTTTTAAAATAGATCGTACTGTTTTCAGATAATCAGTATTCCGTTGGGTATGTTCATGACATTGCCAAATGTTGGCGTGATCATCATGCGATTTAATGTTCACGATAATCTCGCACGACTATCTTTATCGAGGTCAAGTGTCGATCATTCCCTAAATATCGCAAATAATTTTCACGTTTCAAGGGGGAATACACGAATCGGGTTTGAAAAGTGGGTCAGAACTGATTATGGTATGTTTATTCTGAAAATAACGATT
Source organism: Nephila pilipes (assembly GCA_019974015.1). Taxonomy (NCBI): domain Eukaryota; kingdom Metazoa; phylum Arthropoda; class Arachnida; order Araneae; family Nephilidae; genus Nephila; species Nephila pilipes. The sequence continues at coordinate 877,022 of BMAW01031630.1, read as the reverse complement.
TCAATTCTAAAAAATCCATGAAATTAATAGCGTTAATTTGTTCCATGTCTTTTAGAATCGTCACACTTTCATATTTGAAAATTATGAATTACAAGATCATATTATAAAGTTTTAATTACTACTCGGAAATAACCAAAATGGCTACAAAAATTTATTCTGCTTATTAATTGATCCTTATGTACATAATGTTGTAAATTATAGTTTCATTTGTTTTATTTTACTAAGTCGTTGATGAAGTAATCCACAGTGTGGAGAAAATAGAGCTCAAAATATCAAGTTTTATATTCACGGCTTTCTGTAGGTCAAGAAACGTTGCGAGAAATGTATAACTGTGGATGGTGACTCTATAGAGAAATCTTCAGAACGATGAATAAAAAATTTCTATTTCGATTATTTTTATTAATTTAATTAACATTTGATGATACCCCAGGATCATAATTAAAACTTTGATACTACGGTTTACTTCAAAGAATGGTTTCTTGAAACCAAACAAATCAACATTAATGGCTGTCATTTACAACCATATGTGCATAAGGGGAAATTACTTTAATATGGAGAATCAATTGTATCGAGATATCTCAATTATTTGTTAGAAAAATAATTAAAACTTTAATACCCTCTCCGATATGCAAAACTTGTGATAAGATATTTAAAAATTTTGTGTAGCAATTTCATATGCTTTTAATCTAACAAGGTCAACAGGCCGAGTTATGTGAATTCATGTTACACGAAATAAGGTCAGGTTGCACAGAGCGAAAATGGAGTGTATCAATCTTATTCCATTAGTTAAGACGTATGTTTAACAAAAACATAGTTGATCAAATGAATTACATGTTTAATACATTACGCAGTATTTCGAACGAATGAATAAAATTAATATTGAAAGCATGTTTAGTATTGTTACGAAATAATGAAAAATGAATTTAAAATTCTAATGCCAAAGTTTTGTACGTAACTCTGACGTGATATACTGGCTCTAATAAAAAAAAGTATTAAATAAAATGCGTTTTGTATCTTACAACTCTAATCACGTCCTTAATAACATGGGTTTTCCCGTAATTTTTTTTAATTTATTAAAGGAATGTTATATGCGGAATTTCCTCAACTTTTGTTAAGTTTTAGAATGAAATTGGTGAGAATGTCCGATTATATCAGTAATTCCACGTGTATTCTTTTTTGCATACATTGCTTCTTGTTTTTTTTATCTCAAGAGATAAAACCATATTATTGGTTCCATCACTTCATTGTTGGCGAAGTTAATTACACCAAGTGCGCCTAAGTTTTGTTTGCATTTTTTAGTATATATATTTATCTACTAAAAAACGGATTATTTTTAGTTAACTTCAAATACTTGAGGAAAATTGCATACGTACTACATTGTAGAGATGGGAAATACTAATAAAACAACTTTACGTGTACTTCTATTGTTCTCATAGTAGACGTAACTATGTTTTACTATAATCAGAAAAAAATTACCGCTGCAACGTTTTGAAATAAAATTTTAGAAATTGATAAAATAATCTGCAATATGTTATATATGTATTAAATGATGTGCAACTCGTGATCAAGATTTATACACAGATGTCAGAAGGTGTAATTAAAATAAGATGCATCGAATACGAAGTACGTTCTGTTTGAACAATTTCAGTTGGAGGATAAGCGGAAAGGAACAGAGCAAGCTTTGGGGTACACCGACTGAAAAAAAGTTGGGAGTTGCTGTCTTAAGGTATCAAAATCCAGTCAATTTATGCCCACTTCTTTTGGCGTGGTGTGGATGCTAGGAGAGGGGGGTGCCAGCTCAGGTGTCGTCCTCGGCACTTGACTGAGGTTCAAAATTACAAAGTCCGTCGCCAATAGCCCTCAAGTTGCTTCTAGTGCAACGTTAATTAAAAAAAAAACTATTCTGCCCACTTTTTATGCCGTCTTAGTCTCATTGTAGCCCTTAGCATTCTAAGCTCCTCTAAACGTTTACATTTTTTAGTTCGAGCATCATGACCCTTAGGAGTTCTAGTGATCATTTTCTTCCCCGTGGAATTTGTAACCGCGTTAACCTAGTGGTCATGGTTTCGGATTCGTGGTCGGCGGTTTTCGTTCAGTTGCAGGTTCGATCTTTGGCCGCTTAAGACCCGCCGTGTAGCCGGAGATGATGCACGTTAAATCTGTAGGGACCCAAAGTCCTCAAGTTGGCATGGTGTGGAAGTTAGGAGAGAGGGTGCTTGTTCAGGTGTCATCCTCGTCACTTGACCGTGGTTCAAAATTACAAGGTCTATTGCCAATAGCCCTCGTGTTGCTTCTAGTGCGACGTTAATAACAACTAAACTCGCCCTTTAAAGCTCCGTCATGTAGCCGGGGCTGATGCACGTTAAATCTGTAATGTGTCCTAAGTCCTCCTGTTGACGTAGTGTGGGATGCCAGCTCTGGTATCATCCTCGTCACTTGCCCGGGACCGCGGTAGCCTAGTGGTCAAGGTCGTGGACTAGCGGTCGGTAGTTTTCGTTCAGTCGCGGGTTCGATCCTTGGCCGCCAAAGACCCGTCGTGTAGCCGGGGCTGATGCACGTTAAATCTGTTCGGGGTCCAAAGTCCTCCCGTTGGTGTGGTGTAGATGTTAGGAGAGGGGGGTGCCAGCTCGGGTGTCGTCCTCGTCACTTGACCGTGGTTCAAAATTACGAGGTCCGTCGCCAATTACCTTCGTGTTGCTTCTAGTGCGACGTTAATAAATACTAAACTAATCCCCATGGAGTTTACCGTCTTTTAGATAACATGGGGGGACGCGCCCCTGTGGAACCATACCAAGATTTCTGTTTTCGACAATTTTTATCAAAGAGAATTTACCTTTTCTTTTTCCTTATTTTTGTAATGTCTAGGTCACCTAGAGACGTTTATTGGTGCAGTAGAGTTCGATTTGGCTGTTGCGCATGAAACCTCTTCTTTTAACAACGTAACCTGCACAATAGGCACTTTATTTGGAGATTAAGTTGGTAAAAGTAGATACCGTATCTCAGCATAAATTTCTTTGTGAGTAGTAGTTCATCTGTCCTTTCTCAATGTGTACAAGGCACAACATTCTCATCTGATGTCAGAGGAGGCCTCCATTTAAAAAATTGTCTTCAATGATTGGAACGTCGTTTACGTTGCTTCCACTTTCGCGCTGTTTTTCATTGTTTCATTTCTGTATACTTTCTTCAGCATTTCCAGGACCTAAAATGGAGATTTACCCGATAAAACGTTGAATTTGATGCTGGCACGCAGTTCTGAAGACATTTCAAAATCTGACCAATGCAAATTTCTCTTTGTCAAAAACAATCTATAACTTTCGTCGAAGAACAGCGAAAATGGATGACAGGTGGCTCAGCATTCTCCTTAGCAAATTGAAGAGAAATTTCCTCCCTTCCTGTGAACAACTTCGTGAGAATTGGTAACCATTCCGGGAAATATTTGACTCTACTTTCAACGAAATGAGATGTTTTTTACAGAAGAAATTCACTCGTACTATCATTCGGGTTTTTCGAAAATCGCGATGGTCGCATAGAATTTAATCGTTAAGATCTAATTAAATTGTTCGCAAACGCTAATTAAATTCCCTGACATAACTCTTTAATTTTCTCTTTATTCCAATGAAAACAGATTACTGTTAAAGTTTCGCGTTAACGAGAACCCAGAGCGCAGATTAATTTTAAATATCTTTACATTTGCTGTAGATGAAAAATAGGGAGGGTTTTAAACAGCTGAGTGATTATCAAGTTAAAGACTGTCGAAACAGAATGCGAAGAAATGGGTCTTTGAGTAAACAACTGTTTTTTGAAGTCCTTTTAAAGGGTGAGGTCGAGTAATTAACTCGCGAAACGAATTAATTCATATATGAATTCATTTATGAAATACAATAATTACATCCTCCAGAATATAATTTTTAATTTGAATTTAACAGTTCGATTAATTTTAGTAGTTCGATTGATTTTATTTTGCGATTTCTTTGTGATCCTCGCTCATCGTTGGTAACGTTGCGCTTGGAATTTAAACATGATGAAAGTGAAGATTAACCTCTTGAGGCTATAAAATTTCTCTTGCTCTGATAATTATTAAGATGAAAAGAATGGGTATGGTTAGAAAAAATAGTCCTACCAAGATTAGTACTTTGTGCCTTATTTCTCGAACGCTGGGTTTTAAACCTCCTAATCATTCTAGAAACATTGCTAGAGGCAAAAAGAATCACCACCTTCTCGAAAATAAATATTGTCACTGTCGTTAAATAATTGGCAGCTTAGTAAAGTATCATCAAATGTGACGTTGGAAAGTAGTCTTCGAAAAAACTTAATTTGGTCTAGCAGCAATTGGGCGATTTTCCCCAAGAAACCCCTATTAAAGCCTAATATTCAGTTCAGTCTTAGATCCTATCCTCATTTTAGTTTTTTCTATAACTAATATTTTACATTTGTATATATAATTGTATTAATTTAAAAATATTTAAAAAAGTCGTAAAATTATTTATTTTTATCTGACGTTTTCTTTACAAATGTATCAAGAAATAATTGAACTGTACTCTTTTGTTGGTGAGTTATAAAGGCGATATTTTTTAACTTTTATAATTGAGATGTTATCTAAATATGCCATTATAAATAATTGACTATATTATATTTTTGATTCCCAAACTTTAAAAATTTAATGAGTTTTTTTCGATGTGTAACTATGAAAACATCCAACTTTCAAATAAATTACAAAATAACGAACAGCTGAAAAGCGAAATCATTTATATTTTCAAGTTATTCATGAATTGAAATCTCATCTCTTGTGGATCATCATAATGAAGGTCACGTTATGTTGTTCTTAATCACGAAACTATTTGTATCTCAATGAAACTTGTTTACAAACATTAAATTTCCATAGGATTGTGCAATGTGAAACTCATTCGTTTTCATGTTATGCTCAAATACGTATTACTTTTGTCATATCTGTTGTTTTAATAATTGTACGTATTCTTTTCAGATTTTATTTATGTCTGTTGGTTTGTATTCACCGTCCATTGCTCTCAGTGCCGTGAGTGGACTTTCACACATTGTTTCCATTTTAGCTGTTGGGATTGTCTGCGCATTTTACTGTACATTAGTAAGTACTAACTGAATTTATTTATTCCTCTCTTTAAAACATTCATTTACTTCTCACTAGTTGTTTTCTTCGAGTCGTGGGTTCGAGCCTTAATGACACAAACGACCAACCGTGTACTCGAGGCTGGTACACTTTTAAATCTGCCATGGCCCAAAATTCTTCTGAAGACGTGGTGTGGAAGTTTGGACTGGGAAGTGCGAGCTCGGGTGTCTCCCTCGTCACATGAACGAGGTTCAAAATTATGAGGTCGGTCGCCAACAGCCCTCGTATGTCTTCTTAGCGGGGCATAAATAATTAATACATTTGGATATCCTAATATAATTTTACGTATTGCATCATCTGCTGCCCACAATCATGACTCTACTTCCTTTCTTTTCACTTTTTACCCTAGCGATCCTTCTCTATTTTCCTCCCTCCTTCTTGTCAAGCATTTTTACCTTTTTTTTTCAACTTCATATGTAGACCACAGTTTAATCTTGTTTGGTGCAGCATAGCCATATCTGGCTCTTGCGCCAATAAACATTACATTCACTCACTCTCTCACATTCTTTTCACTTTTGTTTTCCTTGAATTATTATCGATATTAGAAAATCGCTATATTAATCGTTTAATTTACTTTAGGGTGGCATGAAGGCCGTTCTTTGGACTGACGTCCTCCAATCCATCCTTATGTTCTTAGCATTGCTGTCGGTCATCATCAAAGGATCGATTGATATGGGAGGATTTGGAGAGGTGCTGAATATTGCTGAGAAAGGTGGAAGGTTGAACTTTTTCAAGTAAGTATGCTGTACCTTTCTGTACGGTAAAAATATATTTTTGAATTCGTTATGTGATCATCGAACTTTAAAATGCATTGCATACTGATAAAAGCGTTGTTATAAAGAACTGCGTAATATAGGAGATTTTTCAAAAATAAATAAAAATTCTAAATCGTATTCCAATTGTTTTTTGAATGTACTATCATAATCCAATTAATGACATTTTGAAACCTTTTTATAATATATTGTCATTCAATGTTGAAAGTATTTAACCTGTCAGATGTTGCCATTTACAATATTCTTTTTTTTTTTTTTAACTTAAGAACTTTGTTTCTCATATTTACACATTGGCTTACTTATATTTCTCCCAAAGTCGACATTATATTTATTCCATCATTTTAATAAAATAAATTTTAAGTGAGTTAGATGAAATAGATTTTTTATCTTCTAATTCTAAGATGTATTCCTAATAGAACGTCATTTGCTCTACTGCGTATTTGGACAAATCGCGAAAAATGATTGTAACTCGCGATTTATTGAGATAAATCGAATGTGCAATTCTTCATCTCGTAGATCAGTTTCTCAGCTTTCCAAAGGTCTGTAACGTGTCGCCATCTATTGACGAAAAGAATAAATCACTAAGAAGTTTAATCTCCGAAGGTGTTACAATTGGCAACGCAGTAATAAAAAATGTAGGACCGGCTGTCTAAGCCAATGGGTTAATCAGCACCGCGAGCAGTAGGTTTAAATTATCGACTGCTTTTAAATGTGTTACACAAAAGAATAGTACAGTACGGTCTTAAATTCTACCAGTTTTCACGAAGAAAATTAATTCATTTTATGATTTTTACTGAGATACTCTTTCATCAAAATATTTTTTCAGTGTCTTGGAATTTTAATATATGTTCGGCATGATATATAACACAGAAAATGTAGCATATGAATATTTAATGAGGGATCTGGGTGGTGATCGGGTATGCCAGAATAGTCCCACTGTAGTTCATGCATGTCGCAAGAGTCGACTAAAATAGGTACCCAGCTTCTGGGGATATAGCCGGACATCCTACACCTGGGAATTATATTAGGGGACTTCAGGGACCTGTCTTTTTTAGGTAAGTACGGGCATCATGACCCCGAGGCACCCTAATGATCTTTTTCTTTCCCATGGGATTTACTGTCTTTGGTAAACACGGGTGACGCGCCACCGGGTTATCCTAGCGATCCTTCTCTGTTTTTACCCTCCTTGTCAACCAACTTTTGTCTTTTCTTTAATTTCTTCACGTCCAGACCATATTTAAATCTTGTTTAACCAATAACCTTCACTTTCACTTTATTAATGAGGTCTTGAAAATATAAATAAATAATTTCATTGTTGCATGGATATTGAATAATTTATTTTAATTTTTTTCGAAAATTAAAAGTGTATTAAATTCTAAATTTATTTTCTAAATTGCGTGCATATCTTACTAAGGTGACCTGAAACATCTTCAACAAGAAAAAATGAGCTTATTTCACGCCAGCTTTAAATATTCTTCCATCTTAAATGAAAAGAAGTGAAAGTTGCATATTTTAACATTTAAATATTAGTATAAATTGATACTTAAATAAACAAAGATCATATTTATAAATAAGTATAAATAATTATGTATGAGCTATTAATTGATAGCTGTAAGGCGTGTATTAAAGTTTCGGTACATTATTGTTCATAAACTCTTGTATTTATAACTCTCAAAACAATATATAGAATGCTCATAAATGTAACATTTTATATATTGAATATAATTATAATTTCAAAAATAGAATTTAATTTTATTATTCAAATTTTCCATAATTTCTGTGCGAATATTGAGTAATAATTATGATTTTTGGTTGTTTATTAGAAGCGATTATGTTCCTTGTAAAGGAAATGCCTCATTTCATTAAGTGGAAAATTTCGGCCTTATCAATACAATAGAGTTTGAGGAAAGTGTGCTAGAATCCTAAGAAAAAGCATTTTCAGAAAAACAGAAATACGGCTATTTTTTTCAATGGTGTGATATATTTGTTTACAAATATAAAATTGCATTTTCGAAAGTTCTGTTTATCAAATTTTTATTAGTAATATGTTTACAAAGCCCTTTCAGTGATACTCACCGTATTATTGAAAGAAAAAATAAATAAAATGAAAAAGTTCTATGGAAAGCTTTCCAAAGAACAGATTTAGCCACCAAAAGTGCATCTTTTTTTATAATTATAATTAAATTACTCAATTAAATATAAGAATTAAAGTATCGAAATAGACAACAGTAAACTTTTCGAGATTAAAATTAAAGCAAACGATAATTATTAAATTGAATATATTTGAATTAAATGTAATTAAAATTGAAGCAAATAATAAAAAATTGAAAAGTGATCTAGTACGCCAAAAGTGATGCAGCTAAAACAATAGTCCCTTGGGTGGCTAATAAATATACGAGTTTGAAGCGATAATGCTCTCTTTTATCGCTTCGAACTTCATTGCAATAAGAATATAGAAAACTGGAAGATACGTAAATGTAAAATATATAATAGAGAAAAGCTTGAATCGATAATACTTATGATTCTATAAATTAAGAGCTATGGTATTTAACTTATAGGTAATTATCTAGTAGTTATCTTAGTTGAGCGTCTCAGGCTTTCATTAATTATGTATTTCATATTTTAAAAAAAGTTTTATACTTTGTCTTGCTTTAAAATAAAAGCTTGATTTCATTTTTAAATCTATATTTATCCCTCATAGTTTTTATGAGTTTTTTCCACTTTGATTAATATCTTTGCTCTCAAAAATGATTTTATTTAAAAGTACGCGTCTTTCTGCTTGAAGTGTTATATAGCTAGATCACTGGGTAAGGTTATGTCTTACGAAACTGTAGTGTTCTGATTTTTTTTTTTAATCGTGATATTTTGATTTGCATATTTTCCTTCACTTTTTTTTCTTTTATACGACCTTTACATGTTACTGCGTGACATTTGCAACTAAATGGCGATTTTTCTGAAATTATTGTAATGCCTGGTTCATCTGAAATGCGTTCTTAGAATATTTATTACGCGAGATTCCATTCCTGAAGTTAAAAGCTGGCGAAGGTCGAAACAACATAAAAATACATGAAGAATATCTTAGTAAGCAGTAAAATTACTCCAAATATGGAATTTGAAAATTTAAGTTGCTTTGGAAAATGTATCTTGTCGTATATTTGAAAAGTCACTTAACATTTCATAAAGAAAACCACTTCTACGATACTAACAGGTTTTTCCGACTTTGTCTTTTTTTTTAATTTTTCTAAATACCGAAACGTTCTAGTTATTTTATCATAAATAATACTTGGGGGAATTCCATACGTAATTTGATTTAGAAGCTATGTGAAATTATTTGAGGGAGTTATACATTTAAGTGTAATATAAAGAATTATTTTTTTTTTTACAAATGTATATTTCATTTAATATATGCTTAGAGTTAGTCCCCCCCCGGCATTCTAATAAGTAAATATCTTCAAACACATACAATATCTGCTATTGTAAAATATGCTATTTTGTTTTTATTCTATCTAATTTATGGTCACGGTAGCTTAGTGGTCATGGTCGCGGACTCGCGGTCGGCGGTATTCGTCGAGTCGTGGGTTCGAGCCTTGATGCCAGTATGGAATTGCGTGTAACCAGGGTTGATACACGTTAAATCTGTCTGGGCCCAAAGTCCTCCCGTTGACGTGGGGGCCGCGGTAGCCTAGTGGTCAAGGTCGTGGATAGCGGCTGGCGGTTTTCGTTCAGTCGCGGGTTCGATCCTTGGCCACCAAAGACCCGCCGTGTAGCCGGGGCTGATGCACGTTAAATCTGTTCGGGGCCCAAAGTCCTCCCGTTGGCGTGGTGTGGATGTTAGGAGAGGGGGGTGCCAGCTCATGTGTCGTCCTCGTCACTTGACCGCGGTTCAAAATTACGAGGTCCGTCGCCAATAGCCCTCGTGTTGCTTCTAGTGCGACGTTAATAAAAACTAAACTAAATCCCGTTGACGTGGTGTGGACGTTAGGAGAAGGGGGTCCCCTCAGGGGGCTCATCTACCTGAGATGAGTACGGGCTTCACAACCCCGAGGTACCTCAGTGATCTTTGTTTTCCTCTTCTTCTCCCCCCTCTTTTTTTCCTGTCATGTGTTTTGCTTTGGGGGGTTTTCCGCTTGATATCTTATACTATCAGGCGGAAAACAGTTTAAACTAACATAGTATTTTTTTCTTATTAATGTTTGTGTTAACTCTTGTGTTGAAAAAAAAAAAAAAATTAAAAATAAAAAAAATGAATAAAAATATTTAAAAAATAAAAAAAAATTATTTGTGGTGTCCCTACTAAAATACTAAAAGGCCGACGGCGTATCAATGCCGATTTCCTGCATGCCTAGCTCTGGCAATACGGGGCCCCAGTACCCCTCATGCGGAGGTACCTAGTGGGAGACCGCATGGGCGTGATTGGAAAAGGCCCTGGTTAGAGAAGGGTGTGCGAGGAGAGGAGTTGCGTGCGCCGTCGGTTACAGTTTTGGAATGTCATCCTTTAAAATGTTCCCAGAGGGAGAGCCTTGGTTGCGTGTGGCTGGATGGTGTGACCTCCCTCCCATTGCGAGAAATCCTCCTCGGCTTCGGCCTTGGACCTGTGCCTCTGCCTGGGCACGTAATGGGGCAGGTCACATTGTCCGGCTGAAACGAATCTCTCCGTCGGTTACTCGTTTCCGCGTTAGGAAAGGGTGGGGAGATGGGTCTGGCGGGGACCCATCGAACTAGAATTCTTTCCGTGATTTTTTTCTCTTTCTCAGGCAATATGGCGACAAATAAAGGTATATCGATTTTGGCTCCCGAAGCTGTTCAAAAATCTCAAATTTCAAAAGGCGACTCTTGGGCTGAACGTGTAGAAGAACATATTTCAAGAAATGTTGAAAAAGAACAAAAAGATTGCATAGACATAAGTAACCAACCATCAAATTTCCGTTTTTTCCTTATAAAAAGAGAAATAGACACTTTTGCTACCATATCCCCCTTTTTAATCCAAAAGGGGATTCAAGGTATGGTAGGAACTGTGAAGGACTTAAAGAAACTTCGTTCCGGTGATCTCTTAGTTGAAGTGAACAACTCGAAGCAAGCAGAACTAATTATGAGGATGAAGAGCTTGGGACCTTATCCCGTAACCATTTCACCGCATAGGAACCTTAATTACTCTCGTGGCGTCGTATCATCAATTGATTTAGTGAATGTGTCGGAAGAGGAAATATTGGAGAATTTGCTGGACCAACAAGTTTGTGGTGTCAGGAGGATAACGATTAGGAAAGATGGAAAGGTGCTTAATACTAGGCACCTCATCTTGCCCTTCTCGAATCCTACCCTGCCACAGACAGTTCAGGCCGCATATCTCCGACTCCCCATCCGACCATACATTCCAAACCCACTGAGGTGTTTTAATTGTCAGCGATATGGCCATTCCAAGAACGCGTGTAGGGGACAGTTGACATGCGCTCGCTGTACAGCTACAGGACACGATAGTGCTTCCTGTAACGCTGCAGAAAAGTGCATCAACTGTCAGGGCAACCACCCTGCATACTCTCGTTCATGCCCTAAATGGACTGAGGAAAAAGAAATCGCTACGGTGAAGACTCTTCAGAATCTATCATATCCCGAAGCTCGCCGTGTAGTCTCTTCCCGTACTCCTGTACAGGGAAAAAGCTACTCTTCTGCCACCCAAACAACGAAAGTTTCAAAATCCACACAATTTCCGGAACCTATTCCTACCACTAAGACACCGCAATCAACCATTAAGACAAGGCAAACTACCAACAAGACTATGCAATCTACAAATAAGACACCACAATCTAAAAAAAAATTAAATATTCAAAAAACCCTTCCCTCTGCAAAGGCTCAACAGACAAGGCCATTGGCCAGATCTAAAGCTTTGCAGAGGCAAAAACTAAAATTTAATGCGATGAACAGCGTTCCTCGCAAAAAAACTAGAGTCATCGACGGGGATGCGGTTATTCTACACCCATCGCCTGAAGATTATGACTCCATGGGGGTCCTGGAAACGGGACCTTCCACTTCGAGTGCGCCCAATTAATGGCTTTTGTTTCCTGGAACTGCCGTGGTTTACGACCCAGACTAGAGGATCTCAAATCCATACTATCTACGCACCAACCTGTCTGTGTTGCTCTTCAGGAAACTTTTCTGAAGAGTAATATGAACATACGTGTGCGTGGATATCATTGTGTACGACGGGATGTTGATGTCGCATCACCTTCTTCTGGAGGTGTTTGCATTCTGGCATCCCAGAACTGTCCTCATAACGTCGTTACACTGACCACATCGTTGCAGGCTGTGGCTGTGCGAATTCATACTCGCACATTAATCACAGTCTGCTGCATTTACCTGCCACCTAACGATGTAATGTCACAAATGGATTTAGACCAACTAGTCGATCAGTTACCAGCTCCCTTCCTTCTGCTTGGTGATTTTAATGGACACAGTCCTCAGTGGGGGTATGATGGTACAAATTCTCGTGGTCGGCAGATCGAGCGATTGATCTCTGATCACAGTCTCTGTCTGCTGAACACCGACGAGAAGACGTATTTCCATGCTCCCACTAGGACTTTTCATTCCCTTGATCTAGCCATTTGTTCACCGACACTGCTACCGTCGCTGAATTTAGAGGTTCTAAATGATCTCTATAATAGTGATCATTTCCCTCTCCTGATCTCCCAGGTTCATGGTAGTGGGGTGCGTTTACGTCCCCCCACTTTCCGCTTCAACCGGGCAGATTGGGATTTATTCACACGGTTAGCGGTTATTACCGGTACAATGGTTCAAGATCAGGATATTAATAGCTCTGTCCAAAATGTCACTACCTCTATCGTGGACGCTGCTGATGCAGCGATACCGAAGAGTAGAACATCACAGAGGAAGATGAGTAAACCATGGTGGAATAAGGAATGTCAATCCTCCTACAGGGAACAAAAGAAATTGTGGGGTATCTTCAGACGGTATCCCACAACTGAAAATCTCATAGCCTTTAAAAGGGCAAGGGCGATTGCTCGCAGAGTAAGGCGACATAGTCAGAGGGAATCATGGATCAGGTATGTCTCTTCCATCACATCATCTACCACAAGTCAACAGTTATGGAGAAAGGTAAAAGCTGCAAACTCCCTTTATCGGGAATTTTCCATCCCGATACTGGAAACTGCAAATGCTGTGCATTCTTCACCTGTCGAAGTGGCCAATGTAATCGGCCACTCTTTTGCTAGTGTGTCAAGCTCCGATTCTTACAGCGCTACATTTTTAGCGACTAAGAATCGTTCTGAGCAGACACCTATCAACTTCAGGTGTCGGCAACCACTCCCTTACAACTGTGACTTTGACATGTGGGAATTGAGAAAGGCTCTGTCCTTATCTAACAATACCAGTCCAGGCTCTGATGGTATAACATACGATATGCTTCGCCACTTGAGCGAGGATTCACTTGTCAGTCTCCTTTACCTATTCAACCGAATATGGAGGGAGCATGTGTTTCCTAGCCAGTGGCAGGAAGCAATCGTTATTCCTATTCTGAAGCCTGGTAAGGATCCAAAGAACCCTCTCCACTATAGGCCTATCGCTCTGACGAGTTGCCTCTGTAAGACGCTAGAACGTATGGTCAATGCCCGTCTCGTATATCAATTGGAAAAGAATCAATGCATTCCTCCGTTTCAGAGTGGCTTCCGTAAAGGAAGATCCACAGTAGATAACATCCTTCTACTCGAAAGTCAGATTCGTTCTGCTTTCGTACGGAGGAATCATTTGGTTTCTATTTTCTTTGATATCGAAAAGGCATATGACCGTACGTGGCGCTATGGGATTCTGCGCACTCTTTTCGATTATGGTCTGAGAGGCAATTTACCTCTATTTATTAAAATGTTTTTAAATTTCAGATCATTTAAAGTACGGGTTGGTAATGTTTTATCATCTTCTTTTACTCAATTTGAAGGAGTTCCTCAGGGAAGTATTTTAAGTCCGACTCTTTTCATCTGTCACCTGTCACCAATTCTTTTAAAACTTCAGCCATCTGTTCACGGATCATTGTATGTCGACGATCTGCAGATTTCCTGCGAAGGATCGTCCATGCATCTAATAGAGCGGCGACTCCAGAATGCAGTTAATAACTTGGTTACTTGGTGTGACGCAAATGGGCATAGTATTTCTGCCAGCAAGAGTAGTTGCGTGCATTTTTGCAGGAAACGGGGTCTCCATCCCGATCCTGACATTCGCATCCGTAATACGTCTATTCCTGTCGTCTCTGACGTCCGCTTCCTCGGAGTAATTTTCGACCGCAAACTCACTTTCCTTCCGCACATTTTATATCTGCGGAGGAAATGTGAGAAATCCCTCAACATCTTGAAGGTGTTGTCCAACACCTCTTGGGGTGCGGATCGAATTTCTCTACTCCGAGTGTATCAGTCGGTGATTCTGTCTCGGATCGACTACGGATGTGTCGTCTACGGATCTGCCTGCAAAACTACCTTGCGGAAGCTTGACCCAGTCCACCATAATGCTCTGAGAATCTGCTGTGGTGCGTTCCGAACGTCACCTGTGCAGAGTCTCTATGTCATTTGTAACCAGTTACCTTTGGCTTCGCGGCGCCTGAAACTGTCGCTCTATTATCATTTCAAAATGTCATCTCTACCATCTCACCCATTACAGACCATTAATACCAGCCCGTCTTTAAGGAGACTGTACAGTGCTCGTCCTTCCTTCATCCGGCCTTTTTCTGAGAGGGTGAAGGTATTCATCGAGGAACTCGGCCTACATGACTTGGATGTTCAGCAACGAAATTTTATTAAATTTCCGCCTTGGAATGTGCCAAGGTTTCTTTACCATAACCCCTTTGCTTCTTACAGCAAGACCACCACATGTCCCATTGTTCTCCAGAGAATCTTTGCTTTCCATCGCTGTCAGTATGAGGATTTTATTCCTATATACACGGATGGATCGAAAGGAACTGGATACGTCGGCTGTGGTGTCGTTTCGAACGACATCAGGCACAGTTACCGGCTCGACTCTTCCTGCAGTGTCTACACTGCCGAAGCAGTCGCCATTTACTGTGCCCTGAAATTAGTCGAGACATCCAGTTCTCGAAAGTTCGTTGTATATACTGACAGCAGGAGCGTCCTGGAAACATTGGTACATATTGACGATCGCAGTCATCCTATCGTGGTTGAAATTGCTGACATTATTTACCAGCTTTATAGCAGGGGTTATGTTATAAAATTGTGCTGGATACCTAGTCATGTAGGTATTTTAGGAAATGAACAAGCGGACTCGGCTGCACGTTCGGCAACGAATCCTCTGCAGCTTGCAGTCCCTCTTGAAGACATACGACGTCATATTTTAATGCTCATTCATCAGACATGGCAGGAATCATGGAATCTACTGATTAATAACAAATTACACTCGGTGAAGCCGATCATCAGAGAATGGCCTGTTTTTCCAATGCGAAGAGCCGATGTCAGATTGACTCGCCTTCGCGTTGGACATACTCGATTTACTCATAAACATCTTTTGTTTGGAGAAGATGCTCCCGAGTGTCCTTCCTATCATGTCCCTTATTCTATTCATCATATTTTAATTGACTGTCCGGTGTTTGATCATCATCGCCGGACTTTTTTTCATTCATCTGTTTTAAAACTTTCTGACTTGGTGGGGGAAACCCCCCACCATAATTTATTTGCTTTTTTAAGACATATTGGCCTTTTACACCATATTTGAGTTTTAACCTTTTATCTTTTATGTGTCTTTTTGTGTTCGTCCCTTGTTTTTAATGAAATTAATTGGTATTCGATTTTAACAAATGTTTGGCGCAGCATAGCCTACTTTGGCTCTTGCGCCATAAAACCTCACTCTCACTCACTCACTCACTAGGAGAAGGGGGTGCCGGCTCGGGTATTACGTTCGTCACTAGACAGAGTTTCAAAATTACAAGGTCCTTCGCCAATAGCCCTCGTGTTTCTTCTAGAGCGACGTTAACCAAACCAATCTGTATTATTCATTTGCAACTGGAAATCTATTAGTTTTTAATGATTTTTAAAAGATTTTAAAGATTTTCTTATTGATTTTTAAGGTATACCTGAGAATCCTTCTTTATTTTTGATTCTTTTTCTTTTCTTATTTCTTCCCTTTTTTTTTTTTTACATAAGTCTAGATAATAGTTGCACACTGTTTGGGGCAGCATAGCCACAATTTGGGTCTTGCGCCATTTAACTCCATAAGTCACTTATTGTGTTCTTAAATACATCTTAACTATTAATAAAACTGAAATGTACTAGAAAAAGGTTTTAATCGTGATTTGTCAGTAAATAACTCAAAATTAAGTTTAAACATTATTTTTCTAATATATCTTTGTTTAATTGAATTTACAATTTAATAATATCGATAAGAATTAATAATATTGATAACGCAAATGCACCTCTAACGGGTAATGTGTCTGCAGTCTTGTTGCCTGCGAGATCTACAAAAGATATCCACTGTAGATAAATACCTCTGGGGGGAAAGCCGTTTCAACTTATTTAAAATATCCACTTTTTCTGTGTCTAGCAAATGTTGAGCAGAATTTTGGCTGTCAGATAAAATCATTCATTTTGTCATAGTGATGGAACCGAATTGAGACCCGCATCTGTGGGGTTTTATTCGGTACTAAAAACTGAACGACAATCAGGATTCTTACTCTGGATCTGTAAGGAAATGTTATTTGATTCAATGTAAGTTATAATGCATGATTCATTTCTCTTATCCATTCATCATACATCGTGATGTATGGATAAGTTAAATGGATGTTTGGGAAAAATTAAGAAAATTTTATTTTTTCTTCCAGTACCACTTTTGATCCAACTCTGCGATTCACCGTTTGGAGTGCTTTAATCGGCGGCTTCATGTATGGAATGACCACGTGCGGGGCAAACCAGACGCAAGTTCAAAGACTTCTGACGGTCTCTACCTTGAAGAGATCTCAACTGTAAGTAGATTGTGACTATTTTTAGTTTTTATTTTCAACTAATTGTTCTGTGTCATTAAATGCCTTAGGGATCGCGTTGATGACCTGGTAGAGCTGAAGGCTAATAAGTGGTGGGTATTATGTTCCGAAACTACCCATCGAGTACTTGCCATCCTCATAAGCAAGTAAATCATAACACCGAAGAACCCTAATCATTTTTTTTTTCACATGGTTTATGTCTTTGGTAAGCATATCTTCAGGGGCTAATCATCTTTAGGTAGGTACAACCCGTGATAGTCCCACTGAATCTCATGCCTGCCTCTCATAAAATGGGTAGTCAGTGACTGAGGGTATTGCCGGGCACTGCTGTTGGGGTTTATATCAGGGGACCTCTGGAACTTACATTCTTTAGGTAGATACAGGTATCATGACACCGAGATACCTTACTGATCTTTCCCATGGGAGTTTCTGTCTTTAGCAAACACAGATTACGCGCTCCCGGGATATCCCAGAAATCCTTCTCTATTTTTAACACCCCCTCTCTTGCCAACCAATTTGTCTATCACAGTGTTTTGGCCCAGCATGGCCACATTTGGCTATTGCACCATTAAAATACTTCACTCGCTTGTCTTATTTTAAGCGTCTGGATCACAGCTTTACCATGTTTGGCGTAACCTAACCATGTTTGGATCTTGCGCCATTAAACCCGACCATCACTAACTCGATCTTTATTTACGAATGGGCTTCACGAAAACAGAGGTACCCTAGTGATCGTTTTTTCCCACGGGGTATGCTGTATTTGTAAAGTACGGGTGACACGACCGCGGAATAACCTAGAGATCCTTCTCTATTTTCGACCCTCCTGTCTGCCAATTTTTATCTTTATTTTTTTTCAAACGTCTGGATCACAACTTTACCTTGTTTATTAGTGCGTCATGATCATATCTGGCTCTTGCACCATTCATCTTCACTATCACTCATAACGCCGGAAACTATAACGACACTTCTTTATTTTCGTCTCTTTTCAATTGATTTTTTACCCTTTTCATCTTTTTTTTGTCAAGATAATAGCTTAGATACAAGTTCGGCGCAACATACTCAGATTTTACTCTTTCGCCATAAACCTTCACTAGCACTCACCATTTTGAAACAAATTTCTACTTCATGTTTTAATTGATACTTCTGGTGTTTCGTTATCATCTTCCCACTTTTTATTGAAAATTCATACGTTTCAAATGTGTTTTATTTAGTGTAGGAAAACATCACAGCAACTTGTATTCATTTCTATTTACAATTGGCTTTTTATTAAAGAATTTGACATTGTATTTTATTATTCATTCTGATTATAATTTTCCGAGTATTTGTCATATCTTAAACAAATGTTTGACGCAATTTAGTGAGATTTGGCTCTTACGTCATAAACCCCCTCTATATTACTTACTAGAAAACTAATTTCATTCAATGACAATCGTATAATATAATGTGGATTTCTGCAATTTAAATCGAACTAAACATAGAATTTCTTAAGGTGAGACTTCGGGAAAAAAATGGAATTTAGAAATCTCATTTGTTTAAGACATGTAGAAGAGGTGGAATATTTTAGTATTTATTCATATGTGAGTGATTTAGAAACGATAAATATACATCTCCAATTACAAGATTCAAAATGCGAGCTATGAGAAATAATTCATTTTTCAAACAACTGTAGAATTTAAATATATTTTTAACACGTAGTCCATTTTATTTCCCTCCTCCCTTCTCTTCCCTCACCACTATGCATAACATACTACGCTGTGTTTCCAATTATTTTGACCTTGAGATGCTTTTAGAATGTGAATATGTATTTCAGGATGGTTTGTGTTTGCATAAAAACCTCTTAATGTTATTCCTAATGAAGTCGCAATTTTTGTTGCTTGTTGTTCATTCACTTTATTCTCTGGAAAAAACTTTTTCGTAAGAATTTTCGCAATCGATCCTTCAGTTTTTTGAGAATTAATCAAAAATGTATGATTCATCACTGTCTACATAGGATTTCGAAATACCACCCCTTTTGACCAAGAAATCTATTTGCATAAGACGTGTGGAAGAAAACAGTATATGTTGCATATATTCGGAACTAAGAATTTATAAATAATGAAAAACCTAAAATTACTCGTAATTGCAAAAGCCACGCCGAGTACCCCAGCTTGTTAATAATAATAATAATAATATTTGTATCCATGTCTGCCCTGGACAGAAAAATGAAATAATTTTTTTACACTATATATTTAAATTTATACATAGTTATTAAACCTTGAGTTACAGTATTAATATAAAGTAAGCGATAATATAAATTTTAGCACCCATATGAATTTTCTGCTTTACGTTTGCACTCTTTTTGATATAATTATTAAGAAAATTACTTATACAAGAAAATAATCTTTAACTCTTAAATTTGACCATTGCAAAATAGTTGAACATGCTGGTAATCTCACTTGTCGTGATACCTTGAGAATAATCTGTAATAAAAAAATCCGAAATTGGATCTTTTTCATTTTCCGAAAAATGATTCTTCTTATCCATTCCGAACATTTCAAACCAATCCAAATAAATTACAAGTATTATAACCCTCTTTTAGCCTCGCAATTCAAAGTATTTTTATTTATTTATTTTTTGCGTGTCATAGACAACCTTTTATTAATCTCTGTTGAATCGGATTTTTATTTTATCCTTTTTACGACGAAAGTCACCGTCTGCAATTACGACTTTTGCGGGTTCGAGTTTCATGAGATTCCTACTTTACCCCTGTGCGTTTTTGCTTGTTTTAAGTGAGCAAATGCCTTCGGACTTATTTTTTGTCCATGTGTGTAGTTTCTCTCATTCATAGAATAAATTTTCTATTACAACCATGACATTTTTATCCCCAATATGTAAAACAAAAGGGGGAGAAAAGCATTAATGTCAGCTCTTTAAAGGAATTCCTAATGTCATCGGGAAAAAAAAGGTTAAAACGAATTTCATTAATAGACATGGTAAAACTGCGAGTTAACGGAGTCAAATTTTAATTAGTAATTCAGACAAAACTTTTCTATATACAATTTTTATTCACGAAGAATTGTATATCCTTTAAAGAGGCTCCAACTGTTATTTTTCAGAGCTCTTCTCATCAGCATTCCATTCAACCTACTGATGTATTACACGATCTACACGTGCGGACTCGTGATATATGCCAATTTCGCTGGCTGTGATCCTCTACTACAAACAGATTCCAGCGGTATATCCTCTGCGGATCAGGTAAGATTGTTTGCAGCTGTCCGTCAACTGATGAAATCTATTACTAAAATAAATATTGTACAGGATTTGTCCAATTAGTATTGGGAATGATTTTGTCCCTTATTCCATTGTTTAATGTATTGCAAAATAAGAATAACTATAGAATTCACGTGAGGGAATATTACCCCTTTATCTGTGGTTAGTCTACCGTAAGAAGGTATTACAAAATGCTTATATATACTGATACTCACACCGCTTCTGATCTACGCCAGTCCAATTTGGGACCTTATTAACCAGCTCGCAAAGACTGGTACCATCATAATGGTTCACAATCCCGATTTGTATATGAGAAACGAAGAAGCAAGATTTTCATATTATCTCCCAACTATCAATCATTCAAAGACAAACTAGAAATTTCTTCAGTCAAATTAGTAAAATCTAAATTACTTCAGTGCAATCTATTGAATAATACGCATCTAGGAATGGTGAAAACTGCCTTCTCACTACCCTGAGATCTTCATTGAGGCAAACCGAAAACTTAATTTTTAACATTACATAAAATTTTGAAAGCTACATTAATATTCCCCAATTTTAAATGTATTTCGTAATTTTTTCATTTTTTTTAAGATTTTAAAATTCTTTACAACCGTAGAAATTCGTTCGATCTTTCTGTAACTTGTGTGATAAAAGATTAAGACCCGATAAGGCTATCAGCTCTAAAAAACCCCTCGCTCTGACCCATGTGGTGACCGGGTGTGACAGAATAGTCCCAATGTAGCTCATGGCATTTTGCAAGAAGAGACTAAAAGGGGTACCCAGCGTCTGGGGATAATCAGGGGACATAAAGAACGCAAGTCCCTGAGTCAAGTTCGGACATCGTGACCTCAAGGCGTCCTAGTGATCTTTTTCTTTTCTTTTCTATGGGGTTTACAGTCTTTTGTAAATATGGGTGACGCCCCCCTCCCAGATTACCTTAGCGATCCTTCTCTATTTTCGACTCTCCTTCCTATCAACTAATTTTAGTCACACATCTAGACCACAGTTACATCTTTTTTGGCACAGCATAGCCACATCTGGCTTTAGCGCCAACAAACTTCACTATCACAATCCCCTCGTTCTTGCCGTCTGATGGTCTTTGGGATGCTTAGACGTTCCCCAAAGTGAAAGTCTGTTTACTGATTGCCTGGAGACTGAAAATGCTGTGAACCATCAAGTAGCTTTGTGTCACCAAATTTATACATTTAACTTAACAAATCCGCTTAGGGGACTTTGTGAACCGAATACTTTTTTGTAGTGGCACAAGAAATTCAGAAATAGGAGAGCAGACATCGAAGACGAACAACGCACTGGACGTCAGACATCGATGCAAACCAATGGATGTGTGACCAAAATTCGAAATATTTTGAGCTGCGATTGCCAGTTAAGCGTCTGGGAGATAGCAGAGAAGTTCAATTGAATGAAATCTATTCAGCATTCAATTGTGACCGATTACTTGTAAATTCTGTAGATCTTGTCAAATGACCAGAAGAGTGACGATTTGCTGTGAATTGTTGGGACGCTTTCAGACGTTTATTTTTAGTGATAACCTGAAACTTCGATAGAATGCCCGAACAGCTTTTCGGTTGTCGACTTGGGTACGTATAAAGTCTAAGTAAGTTACTGTCTGCGGCATATTGATGCAGGAGCGCCATCTATTGAAATTAATGCACTGCACATGTATTTTAAAACATTACTTTTTATGACTTCAGTCCCGACACTTAATTGACAAGGACATTTATTCCCCGATAATTATGTACATTGCATCTACCTTAAAAGCAAATAAGATTTTAATGCAATTGGAATTATTTTTAAATTATAAATATTTAATAGGTATCTTATTTTTGACTAACTGTTAGTTTTGCGTGTATAATAATTGTAATGACATCTTTACTTTTTGACATTTATTCTTTTAAATTAATATATATTTCAGCTTATTCCCTACTACATGATTCGCTCTTTCAACATGTATCCTGGAATGGCGGGTTTCTGTGTCTCAGGGGTGTTCTGCGCGGCGCTGACGTCCATTTCTTCTGCCGTCAATTCACTCGCAGCTGTTACGTATGAAGATTTTGTGAAACCTTTTTGCACATGCCAGTCGTGGGTTACGGAAAAGTCTGCCACTAGGATGTCAAAATTTTTCGGTAATTTTTTTTTCATTTAATTCTTGATTTTTTTTTAAAATTTTAATTAATTAAATTTTTATTATAAAATTTTTTTAAATTTAAAAATAAAATTTTAATTAAAATTTAAACTCTTAAAATTTTAGTTCTTCGAGAAGGAAGTCTTGCAAGTTATTCAATATGAAACATCCTAATTTCGAATTATTGATGCCATATGTATATTGATACCATAAATATTGAAATATGTATACCAATATATATATTGAAATTTATAAAATTGTTAAACGTACGAGTCCTTTATTTTGAAAACGAGTCGTCGATTTCTTCAAAAAAAAAACTAATATTTAAGGAATTGCGTTTTTTTATATAGTAAATGGGAAAATACTGTTAAACGATAACATGATGGTATTATGACGCCCTGGTTCCGCATACTTAGGATTTGATTAATCGAATCTCAAAGTAATCTGTCAATAAATAGTCAAATTGGCGTTTCTTTAAACTATGCTTATTCTAAGAATATGACATAAATGTTTGTATTACGAATCCGGAAACTAGCGATCCAAAACTAAATTATAATGGAAAATTCTACTCGTCTCAATAACAACAAAACTGGATAAGAGTCAAAAACAGTTATAAAATATTGGGTCCTATTCGTATCATTTATCCAGCGAGCATTTAACTTTCTTGCACCAATAACATGTGTACTATAACGTGCACCAATATCATGTGTTCTATAACGTGCACCAATATAATCTGCACTATAATAACAGAACGTAGAAATATTAAAATTTCAAACTGCACATATTCTTTGGAAATGGTATCTGGGTCCTCTTTCAAAGTAAACGAAAAAATTTCGAATAGAAATTTGCTTAAATATTCATAATCAGCCTCTTCAAGTATTTTAATTTAATACACATTTACTATTTTAATAATACTTAGGATTTATGTTATTGGAAGCATACATTTTTTATTTCCTGAAATTAGTTTTAAAATGTTGTCTGAAATTTTTTTTTCTAATTTAGTAAGTATTACAAAAATAAAGTGTGTAGAAACATTACTGAAAACGTTAGTTTTATTCTTTTTTCATTTAATATTACGCAAAAAGATTAGTTTGCTTTCTGCACATATATTAAGCTAAAATAAATCATACAGTTATTGGACTTTATAATTTGAATGTTAAAAATTCACTAGAAATTATTCTTATTACATACAAAACATTTTCTTGCAGCATTCTTCTACAGTGCCTTGTGCATAGCAATGACGTACATAGTGGGAAACATAAAAGCCATTATTCCTGCGGCTTTCGTTGTTTTCACTGCAATAGGTGGTCCAACATTATCCATTATTACACTGGGAATGCTCACCACGACATCTAATCAAAAGGTACGCACATTTTATGCGACTCGGATTGTACGTAAAATTCACGTCCCGTTTTACCTTTAAAACTCTTATTAATGCTCTACATCTTTATTTATAATTTAAGATACATATTAAAACCAAGTAATCTTTGTTATATTGTTTGATATTTAATATTGTGAGAATTAGTTCTAGGAAGTTTCAGAAAGTTATCCGTATTAAAAATGAGAAATGAGAATGGAGTGAATCACCGTAGTATTGCCTTTTGATCATTTTAAGTAGCCGCAGTCGCCTAATGGTCATGGTTACGGATTCGTGACTGGCGGTTTTCGTTCATTCACAGGTTCGATCCTTAGCCACAAAAGACCCACCGTGTAGCCGGGGCTGATGCACGTTAAATCTGTCGGGGCCTAAAGTCCTCCCGTTGGAGTGGTGTGGAAGTTAGGAGAGAGGTTTGCCAGCTCGGGTGTCGTTCTCAACCTAGCTCAAAATTACGAGGTCCGTTGCCAATAGCCCTCATGTTGCTTCCAGTGCGACGTTAATATAAAACGAAACAAAACTTTGATGATTTTACCTTTTTCTAAGAACTCCCTTTGCATATAAAAAAATATAACTTTTCCGGCCGATGAGACAGTCTTCCTCTTCGAAGCAAATTCTATGGAGACAATCCGTTTTCATCATCATTAGGTTTATGGTAAATGATAACGATAAATCCAGATCTCATTGATGGAGACAAATTGTTGCAAAAATGACGACGCTGCAGCATTCAAAACTAACCTACGTTTCGGTGTCGTATTTGTCTTAGTCATCGTCTCGCATCTTTTAAATAATCTGTTTTAAACTTATGACATGGTGGGGTTACATTGACTTAGTGGTCATGATCGCGGTTTCGCGGCCGGCGTTGTTTCGTCGAGTCGTGGGTTCAATATCTGATGCCACTAAAGATCCTCTGTGTAGCCGGGCCGATGTACATTAAATCTGTAGAGGCTTAAAATCCTCCCTTCGACGTAGTGAAGGAGTTTGCTGAGGGAGGTGCCTGCCAAGGCAAAGGCGACACTTGACCGAAGTTCAAAATTACGAGGTTCGTAGCCCTCTCTCTGAGAATTCGGGTCTCGACTTTGAGATACCAGAAAACCTCTTTGGTCCAGTTTTCTTACCTGTAACGTACCATTCCCCACCGGACGAAGTGAACACTGGGAACAGTCCAGTTTCGCTTCTTTCAGATAAAAATAAAAATCCACAAATACAAAATTATGACAAGATTAAGCCTACATATGAGGATTCCCTCTTAGATCGAGCCAAGATTACCCGCCAAAATTCTGATCTTCATTCTGAAGTCAAAGATTCTTCTACTGTTCTACTTTTGACCTAAACCTGTTAGTGAAAAGGTTTACGATTCTAATAGAGGATATTCCTCTATCTTGGATATGATTCTCCCCAACACCCAAGAAAAGGAAGAGTCTCCTTTTGTCCGAAACTCTGGTTCAGAACGCTGTAAATTCAAATTCAAGTCTCATACGTCAAAACTTGAGTTGTACCCAAACATTTCTCCGACTGGACCTCCAACTGTGGCAGCCTTTTCGAAACCAACTTGCGCACAAAAAGTGAAAACTGTTCTCGAGCCACGTGTTGCTTCTCAGTACGACATTAATGAACAAGACATTGCATGGTAGGGGAAAACTCTCCTCTGCAATCTCTTACGATTTTTATATAGAATTGACTTTTTACATATATTTAAAACTTAACCTTTAAAATTGTACGTAATATTTTATATATCATTGTACTTTATCACCCACTTTGGCATTTTATTTTTACGTGATTTTAAAAAAAATACTGACTTATTTCAAGTTTGGCGCAGCTTAATAAGATTTCGTTTTTATGTCAATAAGTTTTTTCTCACTTACACCTTTTTTGTCTCTATTTAACAGTTAGCAGCATATAATGGTAACATCAACTTGCTAGTAACGCCACCGATCGTCAAAAACATGTACTTTTTGAATCCCCCTCGTGAATAATTTTCTATTATGATTCATAAATTTTGTGTTTTTCAGGGTATCATCGTGGGTTTACTCAGTGGCATTGCACTAAATGCATGGATTGGGACGGGGGCCATCATTTCTGACTTTCCTCAAATCAAGCTACCTCAAAGCACGGAGTTCTGCCCGGCCAACGCTTCCGAATCGATGTTCCTACCTACCATGACATATTTGAATTCAACGAATCTCACATTGACGACTGTCGCTTCAACGGCGACTTCCGAGCCAACGGATGGCATATCCATATTAAAAGAGTAAGTATATGCTTTTTAATAGTTTTAACTTGCCTGAGATTCATGATGGATCAAAAAGAGATTTGCTTACAATAATACTCTTGCTTTCTTTTTTTTAAATTTTGCATTACGATGTGGTTCTTGGGTTGTACGATATTAAGGGTTCCCATACAGTACATTCTCATCAACATACTGTATAAAACATTTGTTTCTCCTCAAATTACTTCTTTATCTCTTCCTCAGAGACTTTATTCCTTACCGTAAGCACGAGATTCGAGTCCCCTAGATGCTCAAGTAGTATTTTCTTTCTCCGTGGTAATTGCTGTCTTCGAAGCGTTCATCCGGGATGTCTTCGAGCTACTTCCCTATTTCCGATTATATTTCTCTTAACTCAATATTTATTATTTCTTTATCTTACCCTTCACGAGCTCAGCTTACGTTCCGGGAATCATAACCTCGAGATATCTTAGGGATCCTTTTTTCTTTCCCGTCGAATTTGGGCATCATGACCCCGATGCACCTTAGTGATCTTTTTCTTTCCCATGGGGTTTACTTTCTTTGGTAAACACGGGTGACGCACTCCCGGGATACCCTACCGATCCTTCTCTGTTTTCGACCCTCCTTCTTGTCAACCATTTTTACCTTTTTTTCAACTTCACGTCTAGACCACAGTTTAATCTTGTTTGGCGCAGCATGGCCATATCTGGCTCTTGCACCAATAAAACTTCACTATCATCATCATCCCGTCGAATTCGACGTCTGGTAAACACGGCGTGTTCTATTTTAGATCATCTGGTTCAAAATAATTTCTTTTCTCATCTGTTTTAAATTTGTATGACTTGGTGGGTTAATACCACGATAGTAACTTATTTGCTTATTCAAGAAAAATTGGTATTTCACACCAAATTTTAAAAAATTCATCCACTCGGTTTCACTTTTTTGATTCAGCATCGTATTTTATTTCTGTTTTGATATTCACGTGTTTTTTAAAAACAACCGGAAACAAAACCTAACAGTCAAACAAGTCTTTACCGCAACATAGCCTATTTCTTCGCTTGAGCAATAAAACAAGTCACTCGCTTGGTTAAACACGAATAACGCGCCCCCGGAATTTCGAATTTCTTTGTTATTCTTCATCCGTTGTGGTGACCGGGTGTGAAAGAATTGTCCCACTGTAGTTAATGCATGTCGTAAGGGGCAACTAAAATGGGTACCCTATATCTAGTGATGTAGCCGGGAACCTTATCCATGGGAATATCAAGGGACCTCAGGGGCTTGCCTTCTTTAGGTAGGAACGGACATCATGACTCCGATGCACCCGAGTGATCATTTTCTCTCTCATGGGGTGTACTATTTTTGGTAAACACGAATGATGCTCCCTCGGGAAACCCTAGCGATCGTTCTCTATTTTCGACCCTCCTTGTCAAACTTTTTCTCTTTTCCATCTTTTTTTCAAACGTCTAGACCACAGTTGCATCTTGTTTGGCACTGCATAGCCACATCTGGCTCTTGCATCAATATCCTTTACATTCATACACACACGCATCACACGACTAGTCATACTAAAGCATGGCGTCAATTCAAACGAGAGCCATTTATTGACGCCGAGAGAGCGGCAAAACTTAGTATAAATATTTCATCGAACAATACGACTCTTTATGTGATGGATAAGAGGCGTATACCCTGTTTTACCTCACTGTCTCTAAAATAGTTGCCATATGTTAATCCAACGGGACTGCAAAGACTTATTATGTCATCCTCTGTCAAATGCCATCCTTTTCACGTAATTGGGATTCATTCCCAAGAGGATATTATTGTGCCGGTTTTATTATATTCAATAAGACGTTCAGGCTGTTCATATTTTTAAAATTCACTTCTGTGATCATCAATCACTTTTACTCGGTTTTGGTATTTCACATGTCTTAGTGTATGAAAACTCTCGTATAACTTCGGCCAGTGAAGTATGAAATTTAGTATCGTGCTTGTGATTTATATTAATTGAGAAATATGTCCATCACCCCATTATACAATTTTCTACGGTTCTTCGCAATTTCAATGGACGAGAAAAAAATTCAAATGAAATCTTAAGATTTATGTAACTCTTTCATTATATAATATCCCCATATTTTTTTCTGAATGGTTAGCTTGTTTCTTTACTGGTAAATTGCATGCGTCTTTACTGGTGATGTAAGGGTCGATTCATGGATTCGAGCCTCCATTGCGCATGTCTGAAACGGAAACGGCTTGCATTCAATTAGATTTTCTGTCGAAATTCTCGCTTATGTTGATGAAATCAGGATTGTTAGAAACAGACTCATGCTCATGATTCAGAATTTGGGGATCTTTTGTAATAACACTCGAATGACTCTAAAAGGAGGTTAATTCAATCTAATAAGCAATGCAATTGGAAAGCATGGAGTAGCATTGTAACAGTAAAATAACTCTGGCGGAGCGTTCATGTAACCCAACAATCAAACCGTGAGATTTATAAAAACATGGGACAACATTTTAACTCTCAAGTAACTTTGAAAGGATGTTAATTCAACCCAATAGTCGCACCATACGGCTTAAAAGGGTCAAGACATTAAAAAAGGTTAACTTTAAAAGCATAGGTTAACATTGTAATTGGAAATGCATTTTTATGCGAAAGCGATGACTATATTATTCAGACCATTCAGTGGTGTTAGAAGAGCAAAAATGTGAGTATTTAATGAAAGGTTTGGAAATACAATAAAGTATTTGCTTGTTTTGAATATATTTTTCTTGAATTTTCCGTTTTAAATGTATTTTCAATTTACTTTCAGAGAAATTTTTCCTCTCTTCAAACTCAGTTTTCTCTTGCATCCAGTTCCGGGAACAATATTGACTCTTCTGCTGGGCTATATTGTGAGCTTTATAACAGGTATTATATCACAGTCAAATTTAGTTTTGGAGTTACTTTTATCAAAATTATAAATAGAATGTTGAATTTTTTTAAAAAAAATTGTTTTGT
This sequence comes from Nephila pilipes, assembly GCA_019974015.1. Lineage (NCBI taxonomy): Eukaryota > Metazoa > Arthropoda > Arachnida > Araneae > Nephilidae > Nephila > Nephila pilipes. Next base: position 848,136 of record BMAW01031630.1, on the reverse strand, counting down.
TCTCCATCCCTTTTATGAGAAAGCTTCTAAAATGTGTACAGTTTGTCTCTCTGAATGCTCCCGTTATGCATGAAACATCCAAATGTTTTTTTTTAACCAAGCAGTTAAACGATTACGATTAATTAAGATATTACAATTAAAAAGCAAATGAAATGCTTTTTAATTGTAATATCTTAATTAATCGTAATGGCTTATAAACTTTATTTTGCTGTACTCATGCCTATTTTAATAAACATAAAGTGTCTTTTCCATTACCTATACTCCCGGGATACCTTAGCGATCCTTCTCCATTTTCGACCCTCCTTCTTGTCAACAATTTTTACCTTTTTTTCCAACTTCACGTCTAGACCACAGTTAATTCATGTTTGGCGCAGCATAGCCATATCTGGCTCTTGCGCCAATAAACTTTACCTTCTCACTTGACGCTTTTTGTCTACTAAGCTATTTTCATAGTTTTAACTTCTAGATCTCAGATTTACCTTGTTTGGCTCAGTATGGCCACATCTGGCTCTTGCGCCAATAAACTTCAATATCACTCATCCATTACCTATTAGAATAATATCCATTCTAAATATGAGACTATCATTTTGTATCAATTATGCTAATAAAAGGATCATTTTAACTGATGAATTAAAATTCTCAGTATTAAGAGTAGATGAATGTTTCCAGGACATATTGGAATATTATTTCAAGTTACATTTTTGGAATTTAAATTAATAAAAAAATCAAGTCGGATAGCTTAACTATACCATTTGATAATTCAATACTTAAAACAACTTGTATGGGTTTGAATTTGATAAAGGAAAACACAGAAATGAAACTATATACATCACATGCATTTGACTAATTTTGCAGACAAATTAATTGCTATTTGTCTGAAAATATTCAACTTCTTGGGCTTTATATAGTTTTGAAATATTTGGAAAAATGTTTCTTAAAGTTTTTATCCTAATGTTCAAGAAAAGTACTCACTGAGGTATATAATTTTAGCAAAAAATTCCAATTTTTTCAAATATTCTCCAAATGCTTACATGAATCTAATATTTAATAATTAAATCATACTATCTTTAAAGTTCACTAAATATCACGTTTCTTCGAACAATGCAAGTTGAAAGTTCTCGTAATGGTATTAGTTTGTATTTCAGATTCCAGACGTAAAATTCAAAATACTATTTTGATGGGCAATATATTTCTAGGTGTACAGTTAAAAAAATTGAAAACTGAAGCCTGAGCAAATTTTTTAACTTTTAGGTGGTGACACGAATGTAGATGAGAATTTAATTTGCCCTTTTATGAGAAAATGTTTGAGTGCAAATACCCTGAAAACGGAAGATAAAGTGGTACGTATGCGAAATTTTTTATGACTAGTTATAGTGCTATTAAGAATGTGGAATCAGCTTAGTCTTGCTAAATTTTCCTTTTAATAATGGCTCATATGAGACGATTACGACGCAAAATAAGTAGTTTAATCTTTAATAAAAATCGGAATCCATGTTTTTACTAGTTAGCCTCTTTTAATAATCCATTCCGGGTGTTTTATAAGAATTTTTATGGAATCTGTGTAGAAATGATTGACAAAATAATTCACAGAATTCTGAATATATTGTAACATTAAAATTTTTGGTAAATGTATTCAAATAATATTGCAAAAAATTGTAATAGATTGCCAAAAATACCTGCCGAAATTGTGGTTCATTTTTAAGCTTAAGAAATTTATATTCATTGATAAACTAATGAATAGCAAGGAATAATGTAAATTATAAGTGTTATTTTATTATTAATCGGAGATGATTCTCTCAAAAATTTCCCAATTTACTAAAATATTTTTTGTACATGCATCGTTGATTCAATACACATCGATGTTTTATAAAATGTTACTTTTGAATTTATTTTCATTTCCAAATTTCGATTTTGAAAGATTATATTTGTAATCAATCATCTTAAGATATTCTTTTAAACTGCGCTTACTTCTGTAATGTAATGCCTTTCACAAGTATATAGATGCCTTTCATTTACTTATTTTTACATCAGTTTTTTTTTCTCTGAAAAGTTTCGGTGACTGAATAAATCACCGTATATTTTCGCCTAGAGATTTTGGAACTTTTGTAAGCTGAATTAGAGTTTAGCTTATATACAGAATGGCTACTTCGTAAGAAACGTCGGTAATTTTACGTTATCCAATTTTAAGCGATAAATCGCCAAATATAGTAATTTCTTTTAATTAGTTTAAAACTCCTAAGGAAATGAGGAAAAGAATTCTGATTGAAATCATCATATTTTATGTTATTTTTTAATTTTGAAATGTATTTGTATTACTGGTTGTCGAGTCATCACCAAAACGAAAGAGTGCCAATTGGCAATTTTTGGCTCCTTCTGTTTGTTTCGAAAAGTCCCAGCTGTCTTGAATGCGAAGCCGACAATCACGCCACCCTGCGTTTCTATTAATGCGTGATGTAACTGTTACCATTCAGTCTTGGGTAAATTTATACTGTACACTATTTTAAAATTTATATGTATAATTTTACTGTACATACCTTTTATTTTTGCAATAAATGTTTTTATACTATTTAAACATGCTTTTCTCGGTATTTAATGCGTAGAAGGATGTCAAAACAACACTTAACTTGAAATAATTGAAAATTATTGCATATGATCAGAAAACAGAGCAATAGCACTCCTTCTTTTTGAAAGGAGACTAAAACAAGTAATATTGCGCTGCTTTGCAATTTTTGATGAGGAAATAGCAAAGACTGGTAGCACTCTACCCGCCATTTTGATTTCATCAGCTTAATGTTAATCCTATGGAATTTTGACTTGAATTCTCCTATCTTTACTTTTTGATCAATTTGAATCCAATAAAGTGCATCTGAAAGAAAAAAATAATGAATGCTTCTGTGGAATTACTTTCCCCCTCCGATTTTTAAAAATATTTGAAAATATTCTTCAAAGATTGGAAAACTGAAAAACGAATAATTAAAGTAAGAATAAAAATATTTTTAAAAATATTAGGAAAAAAGTAATTCTACAGAAGCATTCATTATTTTTTGCTCTTTCAAATGCACTTTGTTGCATTCAAGTAGTTCAAATAATAAAGACGTGAGAATTAAAGTCGAAATTCCATAGGAGTAACATTACGGCCACGAAATCAAAATGGCGGGTAGACGGGAGCCTTAATTTACATTTTGGTTGACATGTTTGAACGTTGCAGGGTATTTTTTTTTAAAAAAAAAAAAAAAATTCGACTTGAAAGCAGGTTTTGAATTTAGGGCAGATTTCTGAGAAAAAATACGTACTCTCGGCATATACCCGGACTCCCTATTTTCGGAACGGTATTGTGATAATCTGATCTTTTTATTACTTAACGATATATTTTAGGCTACGAAATACGTTACGGAAACTCGTTATCGTGCCAAAAATACAATCTTTGTAAATTTAAATGCATTAAATATTCCTCCCTTAATATGTTAGTATTGTTAATATAATAAGCATTATATTGCATGTTTTTCCAAATAGGGAAATGCAGTTAGACAACTTCATTTTATTATGTATTCATTCTATTGTCGTTAAAGACATTTTCATAAACCACAATTCTTTCGGTAATAGTATTTCTATTCAACGGTTATGTTGCGTGCTTTCTATCGTATTATCAAATGTTCCTCTAGCGTTGCAATTGTAATGCAAAATTTCAGGGAAGTAGTTACTGATATGATTCATCCGAATTTATAATTCACGATTTTCATAAATAAACGACACAGAACGATAAGTAATACTAAGAACTGTGGAAGATTTATGTTGTATAAAATAAATGGCCCTCGTGTTTTCTTCGAAAAGTTGTTTCTGAAACTTTCACGGAGCTATCTCGCTCTTGGATCGATCTCATTGGACCAGATGGCTCAAATGTTATACAGCTGGCCACCTAAGTCCTCCGATATGGCCACATGCGATTATTTGGGGTTGAAAAAGATGAAGTGTCTGCGCTACCATTACCTGCAAATTTATGTGAACATATTTCTGCTGCTGTACAATCAATTACCAATGAAACATTACAACGTGTTTGGCGGGAATTTACATATCGAATTGACATTATGCGTGTAAATAACGGAAGTATGTCGAACACATGTTAAAAAATCCATATTTCCCCCTTACATTCATGTATTACCTTTCATTAGAGTCGTTTATTTATGAAAATATGGCATTTTGAAATCTGATTCGTTTTGAATAACCTTGTATTTTAGGCATGCAAAAAAATGTTGCGAAAACATATTAACGCTCCTAAAATACGCATGGAAATATAATCTTTACAAATTTAAATGTATTAAATATTCCTTTCTTATGTCAGTATTGTTTAAGTAATAAGCATTATATTGTAAGGTTTGCACTAAGGCAACTTAAATTTATTTTATTATACATTCATTTAGCCATTGAATTAAAGTTCATAAATCGTACAAAACCTTGACCCTGAGGAGCCCTAGTGGTTTTTTCCTTTCCTATGGGAATTTTTTTTGTCTTTGGTCAACACGGGTGACGCGCAACCATGATACCCTAGCGATACCTTTGATCCTCCTTATCAAATTTTTAAACTTTATTCAATTTTTTCTCACGTTCAGATTACAGCCTTTTGGCGCAGTAAGGCCAATTTTGGCACCTGCACCATTAAATTACTATCACTCACTCGTTTGTCTTTTCATTTTTTTTACTTGCGTCCAGATCACATCTTTATCTTGTTTGGAGCAGCATGGCTATGTCCGGCTCTAGCGCCATTGAAATAGTATTGCTCAATTGCGTCAGAAATCGTGGCCGCGGTAGCTTAGTGGTCAAGGCTTCGGATTCGTGGTTCAAGGCGATTTTCGTTCAGTCGCGGGTTCGATCCTTGACTGCCAAAGACCCGCCGTGTAGCCGGGGATGATGCACGTTAAATCTGTCGGGGCCCAAAGTCCTTCCGTTGGTGTGGTGTGGATGTTAGGAGAGGGGGGTGCTAACTCAGGTGTCGTCCTCGTCACTCGACCGAGGTTCAAAATTACCAGATCTGTCGCCAATAGCACTCATGTTGCTTCTAGCGCGACGTTAATAAAAACTAAACTAGACAGTAGTAAGTAATATATGTATACAAAGAGGAAATATGAAAGTTTTTTTCCTAGTATTCAATATAACTTTTAGTTACACATATAATGTCAAGACTTTTAAAAGTGTCTGGCTGGAATTAAGTGTTTGTATAGCCTCCAGCATGTAGAGACAAATATTAAGTCAGTGTTTGTGATTACTAGGTCTGAGTGTTTGCAATGATTACATGGCGTGTAAAACAACTTTTGCCTGAATACTCTCTGAACAGTAGGTTGAGGAATGCCCAGTTCTCGACTAGCACTTACCCGTGGGGTAACTGGATGTGAAAGAATAGTCCCACTGCAGCTCGTGCATGTCGTAAGAAGCGACTCAAATGGGAACCTGCCTCTGGGGATTATAGCAGGGGACTCGGTGGCTTGCCGTGTTTAGGTAGATGCGGGCATCACCCACCTGAGACACCCAAGTGATTTTTTACTTTCCCATGGGGTTTATTACCTTTGGTAAACACGAGTGACACCCCAGCGATCCTTCTCTATTTTCGACCCTCCTTATCAATCACTTCTGACCTTTTTCAATTTTTTCACACATTTAAATCTTAACTGTACACTTTATTAGCTTTAAACTCACTCACTTTGTTTCGCGCAGCATTGCCACATCTGGCTCTTAGACCATTAAACACCATCACACTCTCTCGACCAGCGCTAACAGTCGATTTCGATGGGCTTCGTAGAATAACTGTCCCTCACACATTCAACATTTTCCGCAGATATGCCTGGTTGCCCTCCACTTTTCTCTTTACAAGGACATCCACTGCTTTCAAACTGATTATATCACCTTCCAATACTCTGAGCCTTAAGTGGATTAATTCGAAATTCTCGCTGAACGATGATTACCGGTCCACATCGCGCAAACGGCAGTATACAAAACTATTTCTATTCATCGGACGCCATTATCACTTCTACCGCTGAGAAGCTTCTAAAATAGTTTTCGTGAAATAGCTTCACAATGAACTCTCGAGCGTCATCTGTTTTCACAATATGTCGTAAGAGGCGACTAAAATGAGTTCCCAGCGTATGGGGGTATAGCCGGGCACCTTGCCCCTGGGGATTATATCAGGGGACCTCAGGGACTTGCCTTCCTTGGTAAGTACGGGCATCATGACCCCGAGGCACCCTAGTGATCTTTTTCTTTCCCATGGGGTTTACTGTCTTTGGTAAACACGGGTGACGCACTCCCGGGATACCCTAGAGATCCTTCTATATTTTCGACCCTCCTTGTCAACCAATTTGTGTCTTATTTTCTATTTCTTCACGTCTGGACCACAGAAATCTTGTTTGGCGCAGCATAACGATATCTGGCTCTTGCGCCAATAAACTTTACATTCACTCACTCACAGTTTTCACAATATTAATTTTTCATATTTTTCTTTTGTATTTGTGTATTGCATATCATTCTGCATTTTTTATTTTAGCAAATATATGATTGGAGCGGATGATTGATTTTGAATAATGCTGTGATTTACACCCTTTGAAATGCCTCATTCATTCAATATCTTGTTTCTTTTCAGCACATTTCCGGTGCAGCTTTACCCGATGGTGCACATTACATGGACAATCACAATGGATTTGTTAACTCTCTGGACAATGGACATCTCAAAAATGGTAAGCTCAAAGAGCATATACTCGAAGAAAGCAAACTCTAACTACGGAAGAAGACAAAGTCCATGGCATTTTAAATTTATTTTTTTACCATTTACATAAAGTATTTTTTGTCACTTTTTGATGCATTCGCATTTATTTATGAATTTTGTATTGCTGGTTTTTCATTTCGGACTAACAAAAAAAAAAAAAACTCCATCAGCAAAAAATTACGTCATTTAGTGTGCAGCACTAATTGAAGCTTTTGTGTGCTTGGAGCTTTTCTTGACATGTATAACTGATTTGTATGTTTTCTTGATGAATCAGTATTTTACCCACCTATTGTGGTGCTATTTACATTTTTTAATTAAACCTTTAATGAATATTTTTACAATATCTTCATAAAAAAAAATAACGTTTAGTAACATTTTAATACATTAGTTATTTTTTGACAGAATTAATTGTTAAAAATATTTTTGATGAATGCTACTTGGCCAGTTAAACTGGTAGATGTAATACTCATGTCTACTGTACTTGAATCTGGAATAATTATGATTCTAATATATGTTCAAAAATTAAATGCTGTAACTTTGACAAACGGAGCTTGAAACTCCTTCAAAACCCTCAATCCACTTGAACAGAATTAAGTATACTTTCGTGTATGTTTCTTAAACATGTAAAAATCTTATCACATGTATAATTTTCATCCTATGGTTCATGCTGTCATTCGCATTACCATTTGCAATAATAATGTTATTTTGAGGTGACTTATTTGTAACTTGAAATATACTTTAAAAGTGCATTTTGCTCTTAGAGGTGTGCTTGGAGAAAGGCATTACAATAACAGTTTTTCATTGCAACTTTGCAAGATAACATGAACTGCTCAGCTGAAATTATTTATGTGATAAGCATTTGAAAGAATGAGTTGTTTTCATGTTTGGTACACAATGGTAATGCATGTAATTGTTTAAAAATGAATTGTGATTAAATTTTGTTGCTTGTTCGTTTGAAGTTTTGTTAAAATATTGAAGTAACGTATTCATACTTTGAAGAAATTGCCTGTTGTAAACTCTGGGAAACTGCAGAAACTCGCATGTTTTTGTCAATCGAGAACAAATTCTTACAATAACCTGTATTGAACTCATTTCATTTGTATATTTTCATTTGTATGATCTTTTTTGTCTTTGAATGTAACTTTGTATTAAAGAACTCTCTTCTTTTTTTTATTTTGAATACAGGCCTTATTTTCTTTTCGTGATAAATACGCAAACAATCTGAAGTATTTAAATTTCGAACTAATATAGAATTATACTGCTTGGAATCCCTTTTTATAAATATTAATATTTAAACTGACAATATCATTTTAGTTGCGTGAATCGAATTAGTTATAATTTTAAAGTCCGAAAAGAACTTAGCTTTCGAAGAGTCTATTTCAGTATAATTTGATCTACGAATAAAAGAATAATTCTAATCGGAAAATAAGAAAGAAATGTTTGATATTTTGTATATATTTAATGTATAATATTCACCCACTACTACCATTTATGATTTCATTTTCTTTTACAAATTTTGAAAAACTAATCCCGAAATTTCGCACATTTTTATCTCTCAAGATGTTTATTTTCTGTTCCGTAGTAAAATATTCTGCACTAATTCTATTCATAAATTTCTCTGATGTATAGTCGAAAGCAATCATTAAAGTTCTTTTCAGGCATATCATTATACCAAGCCTCAGACGAAGACGTTTTATTCACAGAAATACAAGACCTATACATCAAACATACAAATAAGATACACAAAATTTCTTGGTACCAATTTGGACTTCAATTTTCATTACAAAAATAACGATATAGCTATCAACAAAGCCAGTTGCGGCTTTTCCACCTAGGAAGCTCAATTAGTCAGCTAACCCTTTTTGCATAATCTTCTACTTGGCGATTTGAAAAAGTGCATGTTTTGATGCAATCTATATAACCAATATTTTATATGTATATATCTATCATTGGAAATCTTGCTTCTTTCAAATGTCTTGGATATTTGCTGGAAGGGTAGTTACATAGTTTCATTTATAATGACTCCCAAAATCGAGTCATACACCATTTCCGTTCCCTTTTATAAGCGTTGATTTATGTTAAATATTAATAAAAAACAATGTTCTTTACGTATTGTATTAGTCTAAAAAGAAAAACGGGAATTTTTTATTTTAATTACAATAATAATTTCGTTGAATTTGCAGATTTCTAAATCATAAAATAGAGTATTACCTTAATATAATTACTTCTTTTTCAAAAAATGTAAATTAATATTTCGTTGCATATCCTTTTGTATTTCGAAACCTCTCAAATGTATTGATTTGAAAGAGTTTGAGCAGTTTCACCATATATTTTTGCCTCCCCCCCCTTTTTTTTAAAAAAAATACTGTTCGTGTTCTTAGCTCATAATATGCTTTTGAACTGATTTTCCCCACTTCAGATCCTCCATCTAGTCTACAGGATTTTTACCACTATATAATCGAGAAAGTGAGGTTTTTTTGCAATTCCATTTTACAATTAAAAAATAACGATAAAACAACAAACCTAAATATATATTTAAAATTATCTTGTTTGAAAACATACAATTTGACGCTTAATTTGATTCCTAAAAAATATCTTAAATCACTTTATAATTTCATCAATTCTTAGTACATTCGGATGTTTTATTTTATCCATGACTCCAATAAAAGACCCGTGTGGTGACCGGGAATGACGTAATAGTACCATTACAGCTCAAGTATGTCATAAGTGGTCGCGGTAGCCTAGTAGTCATGGTTTCAGATTCATTCATGGCCGGTGGTTTTCATTCAATCAAGGGTTCGAGCCTTGGCCGCTAAAGTCCTGCCGTGTACCCGGCGCTGATGCACGTTAAATCTGTCGGGGCCTAAAGTCCTCCCGTGGGTGTGGTGGGGAAATTAGGTGAAGGGTGCCAGCTCAGGGGTCGTCCTCGTCACTTGACAGAGGTTCAAAATTACGAGGTCCGCCACCAATAGCCCTCGTGTTGCTTCTGGTGGGCCTTTAATAAAAACTAAACATGCATGTCATAAGAGGCGACTAACATGAGTACCCAGCGTCTGGAAGTATAGCCGAGCACCCTACAACCTGTTTTTTTAAGAGACCTCAGGGACTTGCTTTCTTTGGTAAATACGGGCATAATGACCTCGAGGTACCATGGTGATCTTTTTCTTTCCTATGGGGTTTACTGTCTTTGATAAACACGAGTGACGCGCCCCCGGGTTACCCTAGCGATCCTTCTCTACTTTCGACCCTCATTCTTGTCTACCAATTTGTGTCTTTTTTTCTATTTCTTCACGTCTAGACCACAGTTAAATCTTGTTTGGCGCAGAATTGCCATATCTGGCTCTTGCGTCAATAAACTTTGCTTTCTCACTTGACCCTTCTTGTCCACCAATCTGTTTTTTTTTTTTATTGTTTTAACGTCTGGATCACAGATTTACTTCGTTTGGCGCAGTATGGACACATCTTGCTCTTGCGGCAATAAACTTCGCAGCAAATTTATTTTAATACCGTTTAACGGATGACAGCACACAATGGTAACATTAACTTCTGACCCCCTCCTGGGCAACCTGGGGCTGACGCACCCCCAGGTTGCCCTAGTGATCTTTCCATATTTTCAACCCCCTTCTTGTCTACCAACTTTTCTGTTCGTCAATTTTTTCACGTCTAGACCACATTTAAACCTTTGTTGGCGCAGCATAGCCATATTTGGCTCTTGCGCCAATACCCTTTGCATTCACTCACTCACTCAAATTGATTATCCTAAACCTTTTGCTTACATATAATCCCAACAAGAACCAAACCCCCTATATTTTGACTGACAGTTAAAATGGTATTTTGGGGGGTGCAACGTATTAGAAATCTATATGTCGGGCTTAGGCTTGTTTCATTTCTAACCCAAATCGTGGACTTGGAATGATCTAAATCGATATATTACTTGTAATTCAATGAAGCCAAAAATTCATCTTTTATTTAAATATGAAATCTGGTTATTACGATGAAAATATAGAAACACGATAAAATGGGAATGAAAGAGAATCGAAATTGGAATTATCAATGCACTTCGTCTTGCTCAGAATTGTATATTCAATTTTAGGAGCCACTGTACTTTATTCATCATTTTCTTTTCCTTTTACACTATTGACTTGTGTGGTAATTGAATATCGGGAATACTGTTACGCGAAAGTTTGCACTTAGTTGTCTTCCCTGTAGAGACAATCCTGACATGCAAGATGTCTTACAGGCAATGTTAAAATGCTTGCGTGAAGGTTTTATTGGGTAGATTTAACTTTGGTGACAGAAAAGGATGCTCACAGACTAATCTAAGAGCTTTCTAGATTATTCTCTTAAAGGTATATATAAACGCCAGTGTCTATGAGGAGAAAATATATGGATGTAAGTATACATATATAGACGATTTGAGCGAATACGATATTGTTGGTGCTCTAATCCTCCTGTTGGCGTGGTGTGGATGTTAGGAGAGGGGGGTGCCAGCTCAGGTGTCGTCCTCGTCACTTGACCGTGGTTCAAAATTACGAGGTCCGTCGCCAATAGCCCTCGTGTTGCTTCTAGTGCGACGTTAATAATAATAAAAAAAATTGTTGGTGCTCTGTCTATTTTGAGTGTTAATTGTTTCTTTTAAAAAGAAATTAGTGTATTTCCTAGAGAGTAAAGGAATAAATTTGGATTTTCTCGGAAAGTACGGGGGCCACGGTAGCCTAGTGGTCAAGGTCGTGGACTCGCAGCCGGCGGTTTTCGTTCAGTCGCGGTTTCGATCCTTGGCCGCCAAAGACCCGCCGTGTAGCCGGGGCTGAGACACGTTAAATCTGTTCGGGGTCCAAAGTCCTCCCGTGGGCGTGGTGTGGATGTTAGGAGAGGGGGGTGCCAGCTCTGGTGTCGTCCTCGTCACTTGACCGTGGTTCAAAATTATGAGGTCTGTCGCTAATAGCCCTAGTGTTGCTTCTAGTGCGACGTTAAAAAAAAACTAAACTTCTCGGAAAGTACTTGCTTTTTAATTACATGGACCTTTCTTGCATTTGAAAGAAACGATAAACCACGTTAAAGTGCATTGAATATACTATATATGGAATCTAAATAGCATAATATTTAGTTCTAACTTTGAAATAATTTTTAGAACTAAAAAAAGATAAAAATTTTTCGTATTTTAACCGATCTTATTAGCCAACAGTTGGAAGCTTTATTGAGTCGAACTGTTCTCGCTGCTTGGTGTACCGCTACATTTTATTCGCAACGTAAATTTCAAAAAAATATTTGTACAGGAAATATCTGTACAATTAATTGGATATGCTCAGTGCAAAGAAATTTAGTGGATTTTTTGTAGATGCATTAGATACCTTCAGGATGTGTTATATGCATCAGAAGTAATGTCTGTTTTCGAGGAAAATGATTTTATGTAGAACGAATATCTAATGGTATAAAAAGTAGGAAAAACATTGAAAAAGAATAGAGCGTTTTATTTTATATGGATCAGGAAATTTTCTGACTTGCTACAAGTGTCCTAAGACAGAAAAAGTGGTATTTTTCACCGTTCATGCTCAAATATATTATCAAATATTCCTCCTAAAACATGTTAACTTTATTGGTTCAATAGAAAATTTATGCATAAAGAATTCCAAACAAGGAAATTTGGTGCACCGTATTCAAACATGCGTGCCCTGGTGTTGGATTAATAACAATGCTTTCATGTTCCTTTGTTTGATGTAAAGTAAATGCATATTTAGCATTAATAATAGCACTCAATGTGTGAACAAACAACCATTTTATGTAAATTGACAGATGGCTCAGTGCTAGCCTTAGCAGGGTTGCCGGCATCAGATAGAGAAATTTCCCATCAAGGCGAACACTTGCATGAGAGCCGATAAGCGACGATTCTGGGAACTTTTTAATCTTCCTATGTAATTAAATTTTGGAAAAACTTTTATTTGGGTATTATTTTTTATTTGCATCTTAAAAATATTCACTAAATATATGGAATCATTGAATTCTTCAAAAATTCTCTATTTTTTTTTTCTTTATGCAAAAATATACACATATCGCATCATGAATGTTAAATTCTACATAAGTAACTACATTTTGTGAGTATTATAGACCGCGATAGCCTAGTGGCCATGGTTTCGGATTCTTGGCCGGCGGTTTCGTTCAGTCGCGGTTTCGATCCTTCGCTGCGAAAGACCCGCCGTGTAGTCTGGGCTGATGCATGTTAAATCTGTCGGGGCCCAAAGTCCTCCCAAGGGGTGGTGTGGAAATTAGGAGAGGGGGTGCCAGCTCAGGTGTCGTCCTCGTCATTTGATCGAGGTTCAAAATTACGAGGTCCTTCGCCAATAGCCATCGTGTTGCTTCTGGTGGGACGTTAATAAAAGTAAACTAATAAAACTTATAAACTGAGATATATAGCCAAAATAGTAAAATATATTTTAACATACGAAAATTTGGAAATATATTTTGACATACGTCTGTCAGTTCCTTCAGGACGCGTGCCGTATTCTCTTTCACAATTTCAACAGATTCGAATCTTGTTTTTATCTTAATGCAAATTTCTTATTGGGAAACAGATAGAAGTCGCATGGTGCAAGATCGAACGAATAAGACGGATGGTCTAACACTGGTATGCTTTACTTAATTACAAACCTCTTGAGAGACAACGTGGAATGAGCAGGCGCATCATTTCTTTCTTGGAGTAAGAATTTGCCGTACGGATTCTTTGTCAATTCTTACAGTCTCCGCATTCGGTCAATTCTTACTGTCTCCACTTAACTAATGGTCAGATCGAAACAGGTTACCTATTTTTTCTATATTGTCGTTAGTCTTTTCACTTGGAAAGGAGACCCGGGAGTGAATCATCTTCAACGTATCTTGAAAACATTTAAACCTCTCGAAAACGCGTGCATGCGATAAGCATTCAATGCCATACACTTTCAATAAATTTTAAGTGTTATTAGCGCTGTTTCCAAGTTTTATGTCAAGTGTCTGATCAATTTGGTGCTCTATTGTTATAATTATCATTTTACTGTCGAAAGAAAATAAGCAATGCGGACGAAGGCTACAGGTATACGGATTTGTTTACATAAACAAGAGACTGTATTCGAAAGAGAAGGCTTCACACTAAACAGCTGTCGGTTGCTGGCATTTGGCGCATATGTTCTTGTGTAGTAGCATCGAGTTTCAGTCTCTTTATTAATAGCCACACACCTTGTATATATATAATACAATGGTGGCCAAAATTGTAAACGTTTTTGGAAATTTTTATGTTTTTAAAATGTGTATGCTTATAAAAAAATGTCATTTTTCACAAAATACAAACTCGTATATATCATTTTAAAGAAAATTTAATACCGAATTTAATACAAAAAACAAAATTCAAATAGTTGAAATACAAAAAAATTATACATACTTTATTTTAACAAATGATATAAAAAAATTATGTCAATTCCTACTTAGGTCAACAAAGAAAAAATTTATTTCAGTAACTTTTTATTAAATAATTACAATTAATATAAATATGTATATACATATGAGAGAATCACAATATTAAGTGGCAAAAGAAATTTTTTTCCTGCGATTTACGCTCTTCGTCACTGCCGTATTTATTCCTAAATTTATATTCTGCTAAATATCTTACATAAGAGAAATTTTTTCCCATATAAAACTAAAATTAATTACTTGAAAATCAAATAAAAAAATTTTATGCTTCGACGAGATTCGATCCGAAGGTATGAACGCCGACGCTCTACTAACTTTACCATTGCTAGACGAGTGGCGTAGTAGAAGCATTGGCTTGTTTCTTAATTCATCCGGTAAATTAAATGGTTGGAATGCAGTTTAGCCCAACCACCTTTGGCGACAGGAATTATTTGGGGGTATTTTGCCAAATGTGGCTAACCTGTTCCGCTTCGCGCACTTAACATTTAGACAAAAAAAAAAACGCCAAGTTTGGCAATTTTTGAAATCTGCCAAGTGCTTGAGCTAAACTGCATTTTCACCAATTAAATTTTATTAAATGAATTAATATTTGAAAAACTGCATTAACAGCAAGTGTCCTCCACTATAAGTTTAAAAAAATGCATTTGAACTTGAGTGGATGAATAAAAATTATTTTATTAACGATTGAAAATTTGAACAAGATATATATATATATATATATATATATATATATATATATATATATATAGGGAGATTGAGAGCTAATAGTAAGAATTTAAAAAACAGACACAATTTTGAAGAGGATTGTAATGTCTAACTTTCCTGGTCAATCGCTATTCTTCTTCTGGGAATCAATCAAATCTTACTAACTGCCAGCAGAAATTGACATCGTGTTTACAATTGGAGCAAGTCATGAATGTGGTTTGTTCTGAAGAACGAAGACTGTTTCTAATGTAATCAAATTACAAGTAGGAATTAGTGCAAAAAAAATTAATATTTAGTCAAGAAGCAATGACATCAAATAAAAGAGTAGATTGGACTTCTAGAAAAAAGATGAAAAATTATTGTGTTAACAAGGAAGTGGTTTTTCCTGTACTAGAATTGCAAGACAGTGGGTGGTTCAGTGACTACATCTAGAAGGAACAATTTTGGCCACCACTGTATATATATACTTAAATGCTGATACATTATATTGATTAGCAACAACACATTTTGTATTTTCGTTTTCGGGTATATTGTTTCATATTTTATACAGGGATGTTTTTCCTTTTTTCAAGGTCTGTTTTTTTTTCTTTGATCTCCGTACATGAGAAGATGCAATTATAAATCTTCACTTTTAGTATCCTATATTTAGCTATAATGTGAATTTTTTTTTCATATTACCAATACAAAATGTTTTGGAAAAAAAAATGGTTGATTTTACAATAAAGTTTAAAAACTTAAATTACTAATGAAGATTTCAATTTTATTGAGCATCAATATGTTATTCAATTTTGTATCAATAAAGGATTTAACATCGCTTGTTAAAAGAAGCATTCATGTCCAAGAGAATTATATTACTAAATAAGTGTTAATTATGTGGAGATATTCTTTCATAAAAAAATTCAATACTTAAAGAAGAAATTAAATTAGCTTCCATATTTTATCAATCAAATTACATGTATGATTCTAAACAACAAGCGAAATCATGAAAAAACAAAAATTTAAAATATAAATTAGGGTTTTTTTAATGTCTATCCGCCGACATTATATCCAGTGTATTTTCAACATTAATATTTGACATAAATAAAGCAATAAACGTTTTATAAATATTTAACATATTTAGATAAAAAAAATTAATTAAATTATAACGAAAAGAGACTTTCTTTTATTTAAAGGTTTTCTTTTAATGTTGTTATTAGTCTGAAATGTGTTAAACTCTTATGTGGGCTATTCTCGAATGGGGTCATTGTTATCAAATGAAAAGAAAAAATATGAGAAAACTAAATTCTTAATACATAAATTTGAATTTCTCATGTAAAATGTAACAGAGTTTTTTGCATGGGTGAGTACAGATACACACATATTTGTTTCAGTCTTCAATTTGCTTTTCGTACTTCTTTTTGTTTCATTTGAAATTGTTTGAGCTTGAAACACGATTGCACAAAATGATTATTGGTTCTTCAGGCTATGCTTCAGTATCCGCATTGCATGCAGTTTTGGCAACTTTCCGTTTTCGTAAATCTCGTGTTCATCCACATGCATTCCTGGAACTTACCAAATGCGTTGAATACTTTTTCTGAACTTCACCTCCGTTTTTATGATCAGAATGACATATCTCCTGTAAAAAATAGTACTGTAAAATATGTGCGGTATCAGAAATATTTTTAAGCGTTAATAAATACATTGAATTAATATAATTACTCAATTGTTTCACAGTAATCTATGACTTTACTATTAACTTTTAACTTTTTTGACAACATGCTGTGGAAATATTGCAAAGAGTGTAATTTAATAATTCCGGTTGCAGACAGCAGTTCTCCGATGAAGGGCTGTGTACAAAAAGGCTTTTTTGTTAAAAAACTCCATAAAAATAATTATTTTACTCTTTGTAAAAAAGCAAGGATATACTTTCATATATCCATCAGAAAATCAAGAGTACCTAAAAGTTTTCTTTTTGTAAATGTTTTAAAGAAAAAGCAGACATCTTACAGTTTCCTTTGGGTTGCAAATAATGGTATTTTTTCACATCG
Source organism: Nephila pilipes (assembly GCA_019974015.1). Lineage (NCBI taxonomy): Eukaryota > Metazoa > Arthropoda > Arachnida > Araneae > Nephilidae > Nephila > Nephila pilipes. Next base: position 831,216 of record BMAW01031630.1, on the reverse strand, counting down.
TTATATTTAAATATATATTATAACAGAATATACAAATATCTAAAGTCATACACATAAAATATATTAAGTCATTTTTATTGTCATCGGGTAAAAATATGTATTATAGATTTAAATTTATGTAATAAGGACTCTAGATAACCAAATGCTGAACTAGATATTATGAGATTGGTATTTTTATTCCAGTTACTTTTGCATGTTATAAATAAGGTTCCTTCGAAAGGAAGAATTGCTATCGAAAGCAGCAGTATTTCATTCACGTATTTTGATATTTAATTCTCACTTTTATTCGTAGATGTCACTAAATGTCATGAAACACTTGGGGGTAAATGAAAAATAACAATATTTTCCACTTTTAATTCCTCCTGTTATTTTTTCTCCAATTATTTCTTTGTACATTTCAATTTTTCGGATTCTACAAAAGCCTTTATATTCATTGTACTTAAATCCAATCGTATACTTCTATGTTCGTATTATTCGTACAACTTACACAGACGTCAAGAATTTCGAATAAATTGCATGAATTGTGAATTTAATTGCACCCAGTTGAGAATATTAATCGAAGCTGATATATATATATATATATATATATATATATATGAAAATGTCTTGAAGTATAAATCGTGTACGTAATTGAACAAATTAAATAAACTAACATGACTAAGGTTCAGAAGTCCTTCACCAATAGCCCTATGGCTGAATCTCAGTGCAACCATCTCAATTAATAAACCATTGTAAATCACATCAATTACATCTGGGCTCGAACCACAACTCAAAGAAACAAAGTGGGCCGCGAATTCGCGACTATCACCAAAAGGATGATGCGGTCACAAAAGAAACAGAAACGAAAACTATTAATTGTTTTGGTTTTTTAATCACAATCTTTTCCAGCTTCTACACACTTGTAACAGCGATTTAATAATGATTCGAATGTCTGTTCCTGTTCACTTTGCGAAGTTTCTTCCAAAGTACGAGTTGGAGCTAATTGTATGTCGAAATATCTTCAATATTCCACTATTGAAACTTCAATTTTAGGCTTTTGAAACAAAAAAAAGTCTCATGGTGCTAAATCAAGCGAATACGGTATATGATTCAATACACAGACTTTATTTTATGCCAAATATCTATGAAGAATATCAAAAACCTAAAAATGAATGTTATAAACCAACAGATTATCAGCCATGCCGATATTCTGGACGGATATATGTATATCCTCTCTCTCCTCCTCTCTCCTCTCAAATCATTCATCAGAATGCCGAAACCCTGAATAATACTCACTAGCAATTGTATAACTAGTTGGAACTAATTATTTGTGGATAATACTCTTTCTAACGAAGAATGCAATGGCATTGTTATCATATTCGAAAGAACTGGGTTTTTTTACTTGTGATAATTTTTTTTTATTTCCAATCCACACTTTTTGTTTCCGTTTTAGAATAATATTGAAAACAGTATATTTCATCACCTGTACTTGATTATTTAAAGCCGTTTGCGTAAATTCGAACGATTGAAATGAACTCTCTGCAATGTGCATTTCTGATTGATTTTTTATTCATTAATTAAAGTGTTTAGAATAAATTTAACACCTCATTTTGATTTGCTAAAATCTTCAAGCAGGATGGTTCGAATCTATTTTTTGTTTTTGTTTTATGTGCTCACGTTTAAAGACTCTTCCATCATTTTGAGGGACACATAGCGATTGTTTACACGAAATCACTCGCATTTCCAATAATCTCAGGTACCCTAGATGCACAATGGTTTCCAGTATACTTATCTTCTAGTTTACCTCTTCCGTCCAAATATTATTTGTGCCCATATGGTGACCGGGTATGAGAGAATAGTACCCATGTAGCTTATACATGTCGTAAGAGACGACAAAAATGGGTACCCAGTGTTTGGGAGTATAGACGGGCACCCTGCTGCTGGGGATTATATCAGGAGAAATTAACCTGTTCAATCCCAGCGTATCACATTAGATAAGTTCCGAGAATGCCTGCTGCAGACCAACGTATCAATAGAGATACGCTTGATGAGAACGTTTTATTTGATTTTTTAATGTTACTATACGACCGTGAAATCTATATAGATCGGTTATTTGAAGTGTTGACCTTGGTGATATGGGCTTGGATTTCACTTCTGGCTAACTGTTAAAAGCACGTGTTGTGGTGGTGCTCTTTAAATGTAATGACATGATTTAAAGGGTGCACTTTCTTTCGGTTTGTCTTTTTCATTCTTGCTTTCTTCTTAGAAGTTCGAAGGAGAATTTATGGATGTTTATGGGGGTTAGTGCTTTTGGTACCAGATGTCCTCAGCAGTTAGTTTCATTCGTTCGGTTTTTATTTGTAGCGGCAATCATGATGAAAAGAAAGTATTTTTCTGATACTGAGATTTGTGAATTAATGAATCTGACAGTGATGTTAGCGAAAATAATCCAAATCTGTACATCGCCATTAAATGGGGGAGAAAAGGACGAAGATGTGACCTTTACTCAAAATCTTGCGTGAAGCGTCTAAAGTTGACAAAATACGCGTGTAAGTCATGTGACATTGGACTATGCATCGAAGAATATTTTTGATAAAAATACCATACAGCAAAATAAGATTAATTTTTTTTATATTTTGATATCCATGTAATGGTACATTATTACAACGTGAAATTTATGTAACAAATGTAAATTTATTTTGTATTTTCTTAAGAGATATGATTTTTTATGTAATAATTTTTTGTAAAAAACATTAACTTTTCGATTAATAATTTTCGATTAAACATATACTTTTCGATTAATACTTTTCGATCTTTTTTTCTTTCGTATATAGTAAGTTTAAGGCATTTTAAATAATATATGTAAAAACTAAAGTATTCTAATCAATAGCCGATTTTAGAGGAATTTTTTTATTTTTTGAATTAGACTTAATATCTAAAATAGTCTGGGCACAGCGTGACACTCAGCAGTAAGAAGCCGCGGACCCAGAGAAGCATTTCTTTTTTCTCCCTCCGATAGTGAAAAGGTTAAATGTAAGTGGGGGTATCAAGACCCTGAGGCACTCCAGTGATTTTTTTCTTTCCCATGGGATTTACTATCTTTGGTAAACACGGGTTACACTAGCGATCCTTCTCTGTGTGAGTGAGTGTAAAGTTTATTGGCGCAAGAATAAGATGTGTCTATGCTGCGCCAAACATGATTTAACCGTGATCTAGACGTGAACGAATAGGAAAAGACAAAAAATGGTTGACAAGAAGAAGGGTCGGAAATAGAAAGCGATCCTTCTCTGTTAGTGATATTAGAGATATTTTTCTTTCCTAATTGGCGTGCTATCTTTGATAAACACGAGTGACTCTCTCTCAGGATACCTTAGCTGTCTTTCTCTGTTTTCGACGCTCCTTCTTTTCACCTAATGTTTAGTTTTTTTTTATCGATTTGCTCACATGTCTGGATTGCAGCTTTATGGAGCAGCATGGACACATTTGGCTATTGCCCTATTAAAGTACTTTCAGTCAATCGCTTGTCTTTTCAATATTTTCTCACTTCTAGATCACAGCATTCCTTTGTTTAACGCAGCATAGCCCCATCTGGTTCTTTCACCATTAAAATATTATCACTCCCTCCAAAAGCTATTTGTGACACAAGAAAGAATTATATTTATTTGAAAACTAACCCCCTTAGGCTTATTTCATCAATTACTATTTTTCCGAGGCACTTTTACCGCGTTTCGTGTTATATTTAATAACAGCCCTTTGTTCCACCTGAATAATTCAACATGAAAATTATATACTTCTTAAATGAATGATCGTATCTTTCGAGTTAGCTTAACAAATGTACAGAACTTATGGCAATGTTCCATCCGAGAAACTTTGCCGAGGCCTATCGCGAATGCTTCAAATCACAAGGTGGCGCAATGGTAGGCTGAGATTTAACGCCAGCCTTATAAATTCTTCGACACGAACTTTTTATTCTTTTAGTAAGTCAGCGGAATTCACATGCTTACGAGTGGAAAGTTTCATTGTATCTCTAAATGAAAGATAATCTGAAATATGCAGGAAAGTAAGGGAGAGTAATAATGTTTAGTCAAAGTAAATTACACACCAAATTATACAATATAAAACTTTACCTTTAGATTCCACTCTTTTCGTTTCGAAGAATCAGATTCTTTGGATTTAAAATATAGATTCCGGACAAATGGACTGATGCAGTTCGGGTTGACGTCTGGAGTGTCTTTCCAACACCCTAAAATAATGTCTAATTCATAATTTTGTAATAATTTGTAACTAATTCTTTTAAAATTGATTATATAGTTCAGAGTCACTCGTATAAATAAAATCATTTTATTTCTAATACGGGGGAAGCAATGTATTTTATCTATGTTCTGAAGCAGATATGTGTTTGATAGAAAACTTTGATGGAAACTCGACATTTTTTATTCCCTTTATTCAATATAATTTAAATATTAAAAGAAAATTGCTTAGAAATAATCACAGAGTACATGTTTTTATTATACAAAATTTGAAACATCTTATAGTGCGATACTCGTAAATACAAGAAGCATTAATTACACAATAATTAAGGATATTATAATTAAATTCAATAAATATATATATATATATATAAAGATAAGAAATTATATCATAAACAATGAATGGAAATAAGGACAATTCAAGATGATATTTTTAGATTTTGTTGCCTAATTTTAATTCATAACAACTGCAATAATTACTCATATTTTAATTATTCCCATAATATAAAATAATGTAAAGTATATAATTGAATTTATTAAATCTTCTAATGAGAGATGTATTAATTTCATCTGATGAATTGTTATTATTAGTTATTTTAATTTAATTAAGTTGTATAATATGATAATATATTCTGATATTGTCTATAACAGTATCTGAAATTTAAGCTGCATGAAGTTGATCAGCAAATTAGTAACTTCGTATTATCGCTATGGTTCTTTGGAAAATATTACACAAATAATTTTATAAAAAGACTTTGGATGCTTTTATAGGAAAAGCGATAAATAATTCTAAGAGTATACAGCATCCAGTGAATAATTTACTAAAATTAGATATTTATAAGGAACAAGTTATTATTCATCCTAATTTAACACACATAAAATGTGCATTTCAGGAAGAGTAAGGGAATTTTTATTTTCAAACAAATTATCATTTAAAGTAATTTTTTTTTCAAAACATTTCAATATTTTAAAATTCTTACTATTTCTACAAATTTCACACAATCCTTTTCCAATTTTTAGAAGTTTTTCTCACAATTCTGTGGAAGGGTTTAATAGAACTAGTATTATTTATTATTTTACAAACCATTTCCTATCAGACATAGCAAAAAAATAGTAAAAAATTGTCTAATTTTATGGATTTTTTTTTTAAAAGTAACTATCAATTTAAATGCGTAGAAGCGTCAAACATATGCAAAACAACTGGAAAAAATTTCAAAATGTTGAACTGTTTAGAAACATAAAAAAAACCTTCAAATTGAAAATATATAACCGTAATAAATACATTAGATACAAGCAAAAAAATTTAGATTCATTTATATATATAAGGATGGATCAAAATGAACAAAAGTAATTTTATAAATGTAAAGTAATATATAACTTATAAGGGCGTGAGGCCCTTAACTAAAATACCTAAGTATTTACGGATAAAGAAAGAACCATAGCTACTTATATTTCAAATCAAAAGAAGACTCAAGCTTTTCTAAAATAAAGCCCCTGCCTCAAACTTTATAAATTATTCAACATTTTACTATTTAAAAATTATTTAAAACATTTTATGACAACATTTACATTACATTATTTACATTATTTTTATAACATTTTTAAATAAAAGCCTAGTAGCCACGGTAGCCAAGTGAACATGTTCACGGATTCGCTGCCGGCGTTGTTTCCATCGAGTTCATGGGTTCGAGCTGTGCTGCCACTGAAGATCTGCCATGTAGCAGAGCTGATGCATGTTAAATCTGCAGAGATCCTAAGTCGAACCATTAGTGTAGGTGGTAGTTTGGACTGGAAGGTGCCAGCTCAGATGTCGTTCTCATCACATGAATAAAATTAAAAATTACAAGATCCATCGCCAATAGTTCTTGAGTTGCTTCTGAGTGCGACGTTAACAATCAATCAGTAAACATTTTTTATTCTATTTATTTCCCTTTAGTCAGGAAATTTAAAACTTAAAATAACAATTGGGTTATCTATACGTGTGTACAAAAAGTCGATTTAATTGGATGTTGTTAAGTTCATAGCCCAGGCCTCCAGGTCTATCCTAAATCCGTCACTTAATGATCATAGCATAGTATTTCATTGTGAACGAACTTCTACGTGTATGTAAAATTTCATTTATGCAGGAAGCGGGTTAACGTTCGTCAGTAAATTTGTACTGGAAAGATGTACATACATGCGAATGTAGCAAATTAAGTAAAAGAAGTCAAAAATGTTGTGGGCCAATGGAATGACTTTGCATGCTTTTAAAATTTTTTCAATAGCTCGTTAAATAATGTAAATATAGATATGAAATTTTGAGCATATATTTAGAAAATTATACCATTAAAATAAAAGAATTTTTTAACCAATATTTTGGTCATTTTAAGGTATTGTTTTTCCAATATGTATCTTAATTTCCCATTCGCATAATCAAATAATTGTTAAAAACACAGTATTAATTTGTAATTCCTGAATAAAGTTGAAAATCAACCATTGTGGTTTGTAGAACAAAATAGGGGGAGATTACGTAACATTTTTAGAGAGTTATTGTGTTGAATTCCCTGACTGAGGTTCTTGGATATGTCTCTGGATAATAAGGTCGTGGAAGCCTATTGGTTATGGTCATGGACTCGCGGCAGACGATTTTCATTGAGTCATGGGTTCGAGCCTTGATGCCACTAAAGACCCGCCTTTATCCAGAGCTGATGCATGTTAAATATGTCAAGGCTCAAAATCTTCCCGTAGCGTGGCATGGAAGTTAGGAGAGGGAGGAGCCAGCCGTGGTGTCGTCCTCGTCATTTGAACGAGGTTCAAAATTGCGAGGATCGTTGCCAGTGGTCATCGTGTTGCTTTTAGTGGGACGTTAATAAAACCAATCAATCAATCAGTCTCCGGATAATATGCATGCTATATCTTAAAGTTAGCAGTTGACGTTCCATTTAAATTCAATATCCAAGCCTAAATCCTTTTTATTACTGTTCAGTAGTATTGTTTCTAACGTAGCTTTGTTGTTGATAATTTTTTTAAAAAAATTGATAAAACAACATTTTTGTTATGTATTCATGCAATAAAAGTCGAATTCTTACGGAAACATTGACGTCGTAATCATAACTAAAATTAAAAGAATGCTATCATGGATTAAAGGAATCTCTGATTCATTTAATTTAATAGAAGCGTCTAAGCTTGGTTTAGTTTTCACTACTTTTATTTCAAATCACTCAATGCTCGAATAATTTAAGTTGAAAAATGAGATTTTATGATATATTAAAATAAGGATTTATTGAAAAATTTTAGGCAAGTTTGCAATATAAAAAATATCAAACAGAAATTTGGAAAAATGTTTTAGATTATGTTTAGTACTTATGCATAAATATTGAGTAAGAAACAGTAAGGAATCGCTTAATAAAATGGTAGCCATTTCAAAAGAAACAAAATGACTCTTAAATATTATATCATGAAAAGTTTTAGTACCATATTAAAAGAGATAACAGCACTTACCTATTAAAAGACTTGAAAAATATCCAACAGTTACAGAAACGATCATACCAATAATAGGATACCACCAAAAGGATATTGCATATAACGGAAAATCAAATCTGAAGAGAAAAAATATTTTGCTTAAATTCAAAAAGAATTATTAAAATTTACGAATTAGTCTGATATAAAAGGAGTATGTTTTCCAAAGAGAATAACTTATAGGAAAGATTTTTTTTTTTCATGCTAGAAAAGGATAATATGCTATTTGCTAATCAACAATCCAAAAGACCACATTGTTTCATTTAAATCAAATATGGATTCTATTTCGTTTATAATCCAATACAGTCATTTTATTTCCCTAATAATTCAATGAGGCTGCATTAATTTATTATAGATAGTAAAACACGTTCCACTTGGTCGAGTTGTTGTAAGGCGGTGAGAGTGATTGAAAAAAAAAATTAATAAGTCGTTCAGACTTTTTTCCTTAACTGCAAAACTTTAATTAAAACATTAATGCAGCACGAAACACAACATTTGAGATAATGCAACACATCTACAGAATTATCAGACATGACTAGTTCTTCTGCCATTGTTCTCCTGTTCCTCGCTTTCTCCCTCACTCGACTCGTCTTGCGTTCAGTTCTTTTTTCTCTCTTCTCGTCAAGTTGAGTTGTTCTTCAACTCCGAGTCAAGTTGAGTTGTTATTTTTTTTTCATTAATCTTTACTTAGATATAATATAGAAGAAGATATTAAGTGTTTAGAGCGAATTTCCTTCCACGAAAAAAAGCTACATAAAAAGCTCAGTTATACGACATTCGATGGATCGACACTTTCTGTAATCCGGCACCAATTCATCCGTTTGTTTTCGAAAGAGGAATTTGCATCCCCTTTCCCCCCCCCCAGTATTCAACTCTACAGATACGTCATTTAGTTTAAGTAAATAGTCAATAAAATCACAATTCCGAACGAAGAGGTGTCAGGATAAAAAACGAATATTACTTATTAAATTTCTTTATAGATTATGAAAGATTGTGCTTTCTCCTAACTCTCAACAAGGTTGAATCCTAGCTTAGAGATATAAAATAAAGCTCACCAATTAACCCGTTTCGAGTGAGTTATTTTTGAATACTACAGGTTCGACTCCTTTCACTAGTTACTTGAATCTGTAACCCCCTTCTAATAAATTTCAATCAGTGAAGATCAACTAAAGCAATTCATTCCAAATTATAACTTACAAGCATCTACTGACTATGTATATAATTAGTTATTTTCACACAGTTTCAGTTTCTATTTCATTTCTCTCTATTTTATTATTCTGAAGTCTTTGAACTTACTACCTTCATCTAATTTATTTAGATCACGTTTCTTTTGACTGAAAAAGAGTTAGAAATTTAAATATAAAATCAGAAAATATCCCCAGAGAAATTTGTAATTACCATTCCCTTTTTTCAATTATTTGGAAAGGCACATAACTGAATTATATTTTGAATACGTTTGGTTATGAAATATGTTATAACCCTGTTTATTTGATTACGCATGCGCAAAAATAGATGTACCATTTATATCGCTCCAGTATCATAACGCGCATCTCAGCTAGGAAAACTAGAAAATACTTACCTATTTTCTTCGTTCAAAATTTCAGCAATATGTTCTGTTTTTGAGGTGAACAATGAAGATGCATTTTGTGCGTTAAAGTAAAAATTATCTGCAAAGCTCGTTTCATTGGTTGAAACTGGACAACCTGCGATACTTTGAGGCAAATGAGTAACCTTTGTTTTTGTCAAATAAGCTCCTATTGCAATCCACGCATTGACGGTAATACCAGATACACAGCCAAGGAGTATACCCTAAAACACAATTTTAATAATATGATTCTGTCATTGGCATATATTCTATATTTAATTTATTTTTAGGAATATTTTTACCTGAAAAAGAACTTGTATATGTGTATAAAAATCAGTTACAGTGAGAATGAGAGTTACGTTTTTTAAACATTGCTGATATTTGCTATCTTTATCATTAATCCATTGGCTTTTCATTATTTACCCATTGATGATATTAATTGGCTTGCTAATATTTTTCCTCACAGTTGCCCCTATATGTATTGTTTAATTTTAAGAGCATAAGTTTTAAGAAAATTAAAGAAATTAGAAAAAAGAATCTAAATTCCTCCTCAGAGAGTTATTTCTTACAGGACGCCATTTTTAATACTGCCCCGACAAAAACAATTGCTCGCGATCTATTGAGATCAATCGAATGTGTTCTATACACCATTTAATAGATCGAATTCCCAGCTTCCAAGGGTTTCTAACATGTCACCATCTATAGAAGAAAGGAAGGAAGCACTTACAGCTCATCAGTCCATCTCATAGCCGGCAATGTGCGAGTGATTATGTACTTGAAATGTGCAGCCGACAGCCAGACGACTGAGTCAACCAATGGGTTAATATTTCGTTTATTGAAGAATAAAAAAGAAACAATTTGAAGAGAAAATAGCGAAAAACATTTTTGGAAAAGCAGCATTTACACATCATAGATGTTAGAAAAATATTATAAGAAGAAATTTTATTTAAAAGCTTAATATGTCCTTACATTCTCAGTGTTTAGGCCGAACTAAACTTTTGACGCTCATTCTTATTTCTGTTATTTCATTTACTATAGTTTCATTCTGTTTTATCAATTTTATATCTTCCAGTTAGCACAGGTTCCTTTCCCAAAGCTGGTTTATATACATATATGAAGTTGGAATTGGAACAATGAACGAGCGCCCGGCCTGCGCAGCAGGCCTTAAGCCCGAATCAGTACAGCTGCGATGACACACGATATTTCAATTGAATTTAAAAACATGATTTTACAGCTGCATTTGGAGTTCTAAGACTTGTTGCATGAAGATGGGAGGTGGGGAGAAGCGATGAATCAATGACGAGACAGTAAGGAGGATTATTTTGAATCTGTGCGTGGAGAGGTGGGTGAGTGGTCTTGCGGATTAGTGGAGGGGTGTGGGATCTTGATGTCTAGCGACGCTTGGAGGAACATGTGAGTTTGAGATGAAGAATTTCGATTGAAAGGTAGTGAATGACTCTAATGGCTGCACTAAGAAGGGGCTTAAAGGATTATACATAATGTCTGCGGATCTAGTCCAGTATGAATTTGGATGAAACATTTTGATGAAAAAGAAGTTTAAATATGAATTTTTTGAAATGCATTTAATTAAAATATTACAGTTTAGAAGAAATATGGTGGTTCGTAGGAGTTGAGGAGGAGGATGCGGGGCCGTTTTAGTAGAATTATTAGATTGATATGGTTCAAGATTTTGAATATTTTTCTTTTGAATATAGGGAAAGGAATTGAAGAAATTTATTAGTAAATTTTGAATGTGTTTACGAAAGGTAGTGATTTTAAAGGCTTTGTGAATTTCATCATTGTGCATGAGCCATCTAGCTTTTGCATTCATTTTAAGAATTGAATTTTGAAATGTTTCCAGAATTTTAATATTGGATTTACACGCATACTCCCACACTGGTCCAGCGTAAGAGATAACTGGATGCATAACTGAGGAATAGAGAAGCAGTTTATTTTTGATAGCCATTTCAGATTTCCATCCAATTAAGGGGACATTTTTAAAAGTAAGTCGACGGAATTTTTCTCGGTGGTGTATTTTCTAAGTGAGTCTTTTTATCTAAGGTAACTCCTAAACATTTTTTATCCGGAGACCATGGGATAGTGGTGCTGAACATTGTAGGGGAGGAGGATATGTTCTCTTTTTTGTGAAAATTGTTGCAGCAGATTTGTTAACATTAATTTTAATTTTCCATTTTGTGAAAAAGTTTTCAAGAAATTTGAGGTGAAACTTTAGAGTTTTCGTGACGGTTTTGGGTTTTTTAAATCTGACGAGTTCAGCGGTATCATCTGCATACATGTTAATGGATATAAGAGAGGAATTTGGGATGTCGCTCAGGTACAAAATAAATAGAAAAGGTCCTAGCAAACTGCCCTGGGTGATTTCAGATTTAATTTTGTGTGAGGAAGACGATCTGAAGTAAACTAAATTTTTAAATATAAGTTCAAACTAGAAGATTCAGTTTACTTCAGTTTTTTCATCTATGTTTGAACATAGATGTTTTTGTTGCTGAAAGTTACATGTGTTCTCTATTCAATCCCTTTATTTTCTTTGTTTCCAAGTGCCATTGGTATCCTGAAGAGTGAAGCAGACGACAAGCCACGTATTAATGAAATTGAAGTAAAAAGGAGCCATTCCACTCTCGACCTTGTTCTTTGCGAATTTCATCTCTTCCCGAAGATGAAAGAGCCCCGTCAGAGACTTCCTTTTCATTCTGACGACAAGGTCAAAGCTACTATTTGAAAAAAGAAAGCTTCTCGTTCTGATTCAACATTATCTTTAAAACTATTGTATGAAAATTGTCTGTAATTAGTGTCAAATAACAAGACTAACATTTTGTATTAAAGGTGTTTTAAAATTAAGTCACTTGTAGTAACGGGTTCAACCTTTAACAAGAACTCGCATACTTCTTAGAAGACAGATGATGGAGGGGTGCCTCTACGTCAAAGGTCACTAATCTTTTTTAATTCGACCCCCAAAAATTTTATAATTCTTTTATCGACCCCTTTTATAAAAATGATAAAAAAAGAGAAAAAAAAAACTTACCAGTTTCTTAAATAAATTAGATAATTTAAGAAACAGTTAAGTTTGTTTTCTTTTTTGATTTTGACAAAATCAAATTTTACATAAATCAATAAGAAAGATGGGTTTGATGACTCTTGGCTAGATTAGCAATATTTGGTTCGAAATGTATTAATGTCAGTCTTACTTCGCCTTGGAGATCCATATTCCATTTATTTCTCTTCTTTGTTAAAATAGAAGTAATATGACTGAGGCCATATTGAACCATACATGAACTTGGGAGTGCAATTAAAAAGGGAAATGCTGTATTATAAGCTTCAGAAACTTTTGTGTAATATTTATATTCGTAAAAAATTACTCACAGTTAAATTATAAAAATGATCTTTGCTCCATAATCAAATATTAATTCAATGATTTCGTCTTGCAAATGGCTATCGTTATTTTCCACTTGAGCAGAAAGTGGCACGATAGACAATTCTGGGATATTTATATTTTTAATATCTCCAAAGCATAATTTTAAATCATTGCTTAATTTCTGGAGATGATTTGTATGTATTTCCAATTCTGCGTCGGATTATCCAATTGTCGTGAATTTCAAAAATATTGAAAATCTTTATGTAACAATGAAGACTTAAAAAAATTTAATTTAACTTGAAAGCTTAATAAATACATGATCCAAATAAGAAATATTGTTTATATTTTTTTTCAATTCGTGACGAAAGGCTTGTATTATTTCAGAAAGAAATTCTGTAACTGTTTAAGCAATTCAACTGAAACTGTTTAAACAATTTTTGTAAACATGCACCTCTTGACAACTATCGTACTTCGGTGTGTAAATAATAAAAGATCAGATAGTTCATCATTTTCTTCGCAAAGATTATCAAACATTCATGATTTAAGATGTGGTGCTCTAATTTGGGCCATCTTGTAGCAAATCGGAGCAAGAATCTTTTCGCACATTTTGAGAATGAGAACGCATCACGAAACACTCTTCACGCTTAATTTAAACGGTAAAAAAGATACACAATTATCTTAAAAATATGCAGGAATGAGAAATTAAATAAGCTTTAATCTATTATGAAAAATTTATTTATTTTATTGCAATTATAAATGGCATTCCAAACGAAAATTATACATACTGCATTGCAGTCCATAAACTTGCAATTGAATAGTTTTGGTATTAATTCAACGAGCCCTAATCGACCTCCTAGATTGTATCGACTCCTAATTATACTATATTGACCCCCCCCCAAGGGTCTATATCGACCACTTTGATGATTCCTGCTCTACGTACATTGGTTGATATTTCCTTCTTATAATTTCATAGTGTGATGAATATTAGGTTAGAAGTTGTTTCAATAGAAAGAATGTGTGCATTTCTGAGTATACTTATGCGGGTATCGCGTATATGACTTTGAAAATGTGTAAATGCTAGTGAGAAGTGTCTTGAAACTCGACGTGCTTGTCTTTCAAAGGGAACTTCGCTAAGCTTCTGTGGGGATTCCAGAAAGGTAATTAAAGCGCCCTTTTATGGATGAATTGGCGCCATTTCTGAAGATTATGTGTTTAATCATTCTATTCGGGACTTCATGTAGGAATTCAAGATGTAAAAAATCTTAAATTCACGCAAGAAGTGAATTCAAAATAGGTCCTAACTTGAGAATCATTGTTCCATGATTATGGAGAACCACGAATCACATTGAAGCTGGTGCCGACAGCAATCACTGAAAATCTTCAATTAATCACCTGTTAGTGTCAGGGCGTTTAAAGGTATGGTGACTACAACAAAATTTGAATAATGTACATTATAGAAGATGCGTGCTTTCAGGTACAACATGAATTTTGAAAATTTTGTAGCAACTAAAAATTATGGCTGTAGAAATATTACTTTTCGTATTCTTAGTATGCATTTGATGTTTCAGTAATATATAAATATTGATTTTCAGTTAATAATTATTTTTAAGATGAAAAATACTCACTGGTTCGTTGGCTGTTGTCGTGAACATGGCCAGAATATATACACCGGCAATGGATCCAACGGGAATTCCATTCAGAACATTAGACGCTTCCATAACGCCTCGAAAGTTAACCACACACAGAATAACCAGCAAGCTCAGTCCCCCGAATACAATGGCTAGATTAATAAAATATCAATTGATCCAATTAGTAATTGCTGCGAAAAATGGATAAATATTTCTAGATGAATATATAAAGCAAACAAAGCGCAACATATTTTATTTTTTTTATTCATATTGTTAAGCAATATCAAAAGACAAATAGTTATTGCTCTCTTATTGTTGCAAAATGGGCAGAAATAGAGACCCTGTATAAAACTATATTTTCTGAAAGTGAAATAGATTCGAGGGTAAATATGAACAAGACACAGTTTCATCAAGCTACCTGTAAATTTAAAATTTCTGAAAGAGAAGCAGTCTCTTCCAAAAAAGCGAGTGCACGTGATGATCATTTATTAAGGAGGATGGTAGAACGTACTCCAACAACCTGCTTCAATAAGATAAAACTTAACCTCGCTTCAAAGGGCATCAAAGGCAATTTGAGTACTATTTCAAGCTATTTGACCACAGACTTGGTTCATTATCCTATATAGCTGCAAGAAAATCTCGACTTGGTCGATGGACGAAAATGAAACGATTGACTTCAGCTAGACAGTATCCTACAAGCCAGACTGTATGATGTGCAATGCCGATGTCTGGCACTGCTGCTTTGTATATTCTGCCACTTAAAACGAATATGAACGAAAACTGGTACTTTAATTCATTATGTGAGAAGGTGAAGTTTTCCATACATAATAAGTATTTATGCGAGATGGAACATTGTGTCACAGGGCAAAGGCTATTAAGGACTAATTGTTGGTGGAGAAAATTCAAGGGCATGACGGGGCTGGTAACAATCTGTATGAGAACTAACACATCCAGAATTTGTGGTGTATTATGAAAAATAATGTGATTGAAAAGTAACCATCCAGTGTTATGGCACTTGTTGAAGCAATAAAGCATGTCTCGTGTACAGAGATTTCTAAATTTATTACCAATCTCTTATTTATATCATGCCCAAAGAATTGTTTTAAAATATACTGACTTTACATAAATAACTTCGTAGGTGTCTTTGGTTCTGTTATAAAATATGTTAATGTTACGGAATTCTATCAAAGCTTTGTCTTTTCTATGAGTGGGCTTAATTTTTTGCAAACGACTGTACATTGATATCTCTTATTGAAAACAAATAAAGAAAGAACATTGCACCCGCTTTTAGAATTAAACAATTAAGCAAAGTCTCTTTAGTGGTTAGTGAAATTCTATACAGTTATCGGGATCCGATTTATTAAAAAGCAATCTTCAATGGATAAATAAAGAATTTTAGTTATTTGAACGCCATCGTGGTTTACGGGAGATAATTAGAAATGAATTTGTGTGCTTGTGATTTTGTTGATTAACAGAAGCATTGAAAAGATAATTCAATTTGCCTTAATATATTTATTTTAAATATGGCTTTAATACGATGCGATTAATTACATTCGTTTCTAATCACCACAGATGAATTTATGCACAAACCATTTTAGTCAGTCATTCTCTTTTTACCGATACGAGTTTCGTTCCAATTCTTGTAGCAACTAAGAAACATTGTTCAAATAATGTCTTCCATAGTAATTCTAAATGCACATTTAATAATATGTAATATATTGATTGGCAGTAAGTTATTCTAATTTATTTGAAATTTATTCATGAGTATAAGATACCGAATATTCTAATGTAATATTCGAAATCCAAAAAAACAATCTACAGGGGTATTATAAAGTAGTTATCAGGAGTAAAAAAATACAATCAATATTCCAAAGGTTATTACAAATATGAATTGAACAATGGTTCATAAGAGATGGAAATTTTAAATTTTTTTTTAAAAAAATATCTACTGTTTTACATATTCTCTTTTAATTACACATGATACGCGGTAATTCCATTCTCTCCAAGGACGTTGGAGCATGTCGCTATTGAAGTTGGTGCCGAAGGGATTGCGATTTGGGCCATAATCAATGATGTAAAATCCTCTAAACAGTTGCTTGTGAAATACCCAGTTCTCGACAAGCGAGTCGAATTCTAAGTGAGACGATTTGAATGTTATACATTAAGAGCAAAACAGTCTAAAATATCAACAATACTGCATGTGAAGCACTTGATCTATTAGAACTCGTTCTTTTACACTAGCAGTGTTCTTGAATTTGGGTAAACCGCGCAGATTGTTTTATTGTTTCAGCGTTTGAGATCCCTAATTCTCTCTGCCCAGGAATAAGTGATAAAGATTGTGTGGTTGGTCACTATTTTGATCCATGCGACGAAGAAAAAGAACTCTTTCGATTCATTCATTCTATTCATTCATTTATGGAAATGAATAGGCACTCATATGGTGGAACAAATTGGAAAGCGAAAATACGGGAATAAAAATTTTACATTTGCTTCTTCACATTTCCGCCTGTTTGCACTGATTCGTATAGTTAGTATATTTGCAATTATATATCATGTTGAGACACGAAATGTTGAATTAATAATATAATCTATGTTAGCACGATATTACTTAAAGCTAGTATAAGTAATTTGATAATTCTATTTTTTTTTTCTTGATCGAAGATAGAACTAGAAAATATTTAAAATATACAGATAACAGGAGTAAAAATTTAAAAAATACAAATAACAGGACAAAAATGTTTTATAAAAAATACAGATAACTGGACAAAAAATTTTAAGAAAAATTCGGATAATGAAACCCTTTTTAAAGTAGGTTTGAACTCTCTAAGGCTCCAACAAAAATAGACCCACTTTAATAGGAATCATATGTTTACAATAACTGCATCTGATAATGTATAAAGTTTTCCTATTCCCTTTAATATAAAATATATTAAAACGAATCGATGAAGTAAGGAGAAATATTCTATAGTAGTAATTCAGAATTCAGTATCATGTTATTACCAAGAAATTTAGCCACTCTGTTCATCCATTTATCGGAGAAACTCTTGCAATGGCAATGCGGTCGGATGAAATCCTCCATTGTGACAGCTGTCATCGAGTTCAACGAGGAGGAAACAGAGCTGAGGGCGCCACTGAACATCCCTGCGATGCAGAGCCCCGGGAGGAAAAGCACATTGGCCAGAAGTTTACCAATGGAGTATGGCATAATCTAAGAACGAGAGATGCGAGTTTAAAAATTAATGAAACACAAAAAAGCAAATTTTTAATCTGGCGGAGTGTAAGAAATATGTGGGAAAAAAAGAATTCGCTATCTGAAGAATTTATAATTGCATTCCACAATAATGTCGTATTCCGAAATGTTTTACAAAATATGTATATTTTAAAAAAATCACACTACTTTATAAGAAAAAAAAATCTAACTTTTAAGGACAGGTTCGAGAAAGTAAAAACAATTGTTTTAGAGGTCCTTAATGTATGTTAATGGGAAAAATTATAAACTACATTCTAATTATGTCAAAACAAAGTCGGAAATAATGAGTTACATATGAAATTATACCTTAAGCTCTTAAAGCATAGAAATGATGAGTGGAGAAATTCATTTCTAATACGATGGTGAAAAAAACAACAGGACATTATTACTAAAAAATAAAGTCTTTAAAAGAGAGTCATTTAAAATGTAGGAATGCTTCATCAAAACTGACTTAAAGATAAACATTCTAATGTAAAAAGATTATATCATATTTTATGGAATATATTACGGATTTTTCACTCACTTGATCAGGAGAACTGAGGTGTATGTCGGGGTTTTGCATTGGGTCACAGTCATAGAAAAGGGCGTACAACACCAAGCCAGCCGCGAAACAGAAGACTTTGAAGATAATTATGAGAATAAGACTTAAAAACAAAGCCCTGTAAAGAAGTCATGACACGTAAGATATAATTTAACGTACATTTAAGTGTATAAGTCTAGAATTTTTGGAAGTTTTTCCGTAGCTAAATTATGAGGTCAGCTTTTATACTTGTGAGCAAAAATTGTAGGTACTTTCCGTTCATCGTCCTCAAGCAATAAATCTCCAAATATAGCACTTTTATTTTTACTTCATCGATCTTAAATTTATGAGGAAAATAATTATAAATGCAAAAACTCATTCTTTTAAAAAAATGAGTTGTATTACTTTTGAAACCGATTGTACTACTGGTTTGTTGAGTTATCGACAAATAGAAATAGAATAGAAAAGTACTAAGATGAACATTAACATTTATAACAGAATACCATAGATAATACATACATAAAAATAACAATGGAAGAGAAACATCACTTTAATCTTCTAATAAACATCTTTGGTTTTTTTAATGCACTCTCTATGCAATGAGAAGTCCTGAGTTCGAGTTCTGACACCAAAAAATACCCACTGTGAAGCGGGGACGATACATGTTAAATTTGGCTTGACTAAAAGCTTTCACACCGGCGTGGTATGGAAGTTTAGAGAGTGGAAGATCAGCTCAGGTGCCGTACTCGTTACTCGATCGAGATTCAAAAATTCGAAGTCCATCAACAATAACCTTCGTGTTGATTCTAAGTGCGACGTTAATAAGCTTTAAAAAGTCGTTATTTATTAGAGAAATTTCGGCTTATGTACGGGTTCTGAATTTTGGATAAATGTTTGACAAAAAAGCACTGTTTGCTTATAAACAGATTAACTTACGTTTGTAAGTATACCACAGAAAAGGATACTTTTAGCGTCAAATTAGAGCTCTTGATCCCCTCCATCTTGTATTCCCTCGTGAATATTTACAATAGAATGGATAAAAAAAACTTCTATTAAAATTTTAAAAGTACGTTAAAGCGTGCCACTTAAAATGGATATCTTTGGGTAAATAATATTTACTTATGTGACTCATTCATCCATCTCGTTTTGCAAAAATGAAGTATAATAAATTTACCAGTCAATCTTTTCTGGACGACTATCACGTGTGCGTGCCAGCCCAAAAAAACACACAGATTCCGCTTGCCACACCGGCGTGACAGTGAGTTTTCTCGTTCATCAACAAGTGTCACATATACCTGTCAAGAATACTGGGAGACTTTAAAAATTAATATTTTGTGCACAAGAGGATATTATCTGTCCATAAGATTTGGGTTGCATGTAGATTTGGCCTTCAACTTGCAATGAGACAAATGTGAATTACATACATGCTGATTTTAATTATTTAAACATAATATAAAAAGCACATTTTCGATTTGCAGGCTACCTATGGCTCTTTAAATGCTTATATGGTATTTGTTGATGGTTGGTAGGGGAGGTTTAGTGTAGTTATAGCATTTGAAATTTGGGCATAGAGTCCAGTTTCTAATCGAAAATTTGTCCTTGTGTATACGAAATTTTTCTTTTTTGACTTAGCGTGGGGCGCACATTATTGCAGTAACTAAATATTGTATTAATATAAATTTAAAATATTGAGTACATAAAGTATGTAAATAAAAATATATAAGCCCTTTACCGCATGTATACATAATATTATTAAATAACGCGCTCGTCTTTCCGTTATTTGATGGATTTAGGCTTCGAAGCATAAAAACCTTCGGCCTTGGGGAGAGGTTCCCAAAAGATACAAGCCGTCCCAGCGGTACACTCGCATTTATGTCTTCCGGTGTGAATGAGTTCAGAATCAAATTCTTATATTCAGAATAATCAAAATTACCTACTACAAGAAAATGATTTCTTTGACCATTGCTGAAACAAATAAATAAAAATATATCGTAGACCCAGTGATCCTGTGTATTTTACAAATTTATTTGTATCGTATTTGAAGAGTTTTAGAAATCAATCAATTTGGTTGTTTAAGATGTATGTGCTCATCTAGTGTTTCTAAATTGATATTCATGAAAATTCTGGAATTGTATAAAACATTGATTTATCTAACCGACATTTCGCATATCGAATTTCCAATTGTAGAAGTTCTACTTTAATAAATTTTAATTCTACAAATATGTTTGTCGATCTCTACTTGTACTTTATCCATAATTTTTGAAAGTACCGAATGTTTCAACAGCTCGTTGCAAAAGTGTAACGCGATATAAAAAAAGGTGTATGTATCAAAGGGACGTACAGTCTTCCGATTTATATTCATCGTATTGGAATATTTTTACAATATGAAAAAAATAATAAATTTCGACAAAAGAGAGAGATAGTACAAATAATTCCATGGAAGTGATGCATTCATATCGCTCGAATACGCAAAATCAGAATACAATAGCAGTATTGATCATTGAATATTGAAAGCACATTTTATACTCCAAAATATTAATAGTACGTTTGTTATTGTGTTTGCAAAATACACTTCTATTCACACCCTATACAAATTTATCATCTGATGTCATATGACGCGATATGATGTGATTGGGATTGTTTAATTATGTCACACAGAAAAGCAACACGAGGCATATATTGGCAACAGATCTCTTAATTTTGAATCTCAGTCAGATGACTAAGACGATACCTGAGATAGCACATCGTTGACCAAACATACACACTGCGGCAGCGGGAGGACTTGGGATCTGGACCACATTTAACGAGTCGTTACATTAACATATTAATGCTCTACTACAGGGTTCGAACCCACGACTCGACAAAAATAAAGGCGTCTGAGAGTCAGTGACCATGACAATTAGGCTATTGCGACTATTCATAATATGCGAACCAGATGTGAAAATCAAGAGCATGTGGTGGTTGTATTCAAAAACGCCATATAACAGGAGGAGGATCCATTTCAATATTCCATGCTGTCATGGTCAGTTGTAATACTACGACTGCATTTTGCATTGGAATGTGGTAGGGAAACTATTGGGCATTTGCATCTGTAAATCAAGTTTAGCAAAATGTCTTAGTTCAAATATGTTTCTTTTTTCTTGTTTTTTTTTATTCCATCCCCGCAGAAGTAGCAATCCCATCTTCTATTGTCTATTTTTCGATCTACATTACTGGCCATTAAAATTGTTACACCTGGAAGAAACGCGAATTTAAAATAAATGTGTTTATCAGACAAATATATTATACTGGAAATAAGAAGTGATTAAATTTTCAAGAAATATGAAAGCACAAATCCTGAGAAATCAGCACCCAGAATAACTACTTTTGGCAGCAATAACAGCTCTTATACTTCTGGGCAGCGAGTCAAACAGAGATTGATCGGCATGTACAGGTACAATTGCCCCATACCGCTCCTGCACCAAAGTTTATTGACTGTAGTTACAGGCTTCTAGAGACGGGCCAGTAGCTCGCAACCATTGACCAGGCGTTTTCTATTGGTGAGAGATCTGGAGAATGTGCTGGCCAGGGTAGCAAACGAACATTTCCTGTACAATACCCGAAACATGCGATCGAGCATTATCCTGCAGAAATTTTACCTGCATTTCGTAAGATTTGAAAAAAGAATTAAGCCATGACCTTAACACACCAGAAATGTAACGGCCCCTTATCAAAGAGTCGTCAATGTTAAGAGGAGAAATGTATCCAATGACACCTCAGACCATCCAGGTGATAGGTCATTATGGCGACGTCGAATGCACTCTGGCATTATGCATTCTTCGAGATGCCACTAAACGTGGATGTGAACATCATGATGCTGTAAACAGAACCTCGATTCTTCTGAAAAGACGATGTCATGGCATTGCTGCTTCCAGGTTCGTTGTTGATTACAACATTGAAGGCTATTCTGTCTGTGATGTAGCGTCAAGGGTAGCTGAAGCCATGGTCACCAAACTGGCAATCCATGCTGCTACTAAGGGCATCGAACGGTACGTACAGACACTTATCTTTCAAAAGATATCATATCTTGATGTGACTGTATGATCCATTAAGGCCATAACATGTCTATCTTCTCAGAAATAGAAGGCCGTTGAGGTCCCTCTCTACGCTCCATATCACCATCTTGAAATAAAAACTGCGATACCATAAGCATCAATCCCAGTAGGCTACAATTCTACCTTTATCTTAGGCAGAAAAATGTACTGTTAAGCATTTCTTCGAACACAAGACATCGCAATAACCTTTCACCTGGCAACAACATTCAAATGCAATTTGTGTATGTGAAACCTGCTGCACAAATTATGCATTTAAATACACTGCAGGTGTCCTACAAGCCCCTGATTCGCATTCATGAGTTGAAAAGCTAATCATTTGCATATCACATCTTCCTATCGTGTAAATTTCACATGTATTGTGTATCGATTTCTGGGTTTAACAATTTTAATGGACAGCTGTGTATTTCTTATGTCATACAAAATCAATCTTTACGTTGAATGTAAATGTGTAAAATTCCTGAATCTCTAATCCTTAGATCTTTTTGATCGAGTTTTGCTTTTGAAACGACTTTTTGAAACACCTGGTATTTCAATGAACTCTTTGTACGTAAGATTGTATTAAAATATACCAGGTGTTTAAATTATTTAAAAATGCTTTAAAACAACAGAAAGAAGTAAGTAAATATTAAAAGGATTTAGATATGTTATGACCATTTCTTTATAATAAAATAAATAAGAGTATCTTAATTCGTGAAATGGAAATCGAACAGAATATTTTTGAAATCCTATAAGATATTAAATATTTTCTACCTAATTAAATAATTTATAAATTTGAACTTTTTTTACAATGAAGATACTCACCACTGAGCTTTCTTAAGATTACCCACGCTTAAGAATCTTTGAACTTGTGCTTGGTTTGTCCCAAATGTTTCAAATCCAAAGAAGATGCCTGATAGGAAGGAATTCCAAAAGGTATACCGTTCCGTCAAGCTCGGCGACATACTGAAATTCAATCAAGATAAAATATAAAACTGCCTTATTTTAAGTCAGGTCATTTTGTTAATTAAATCCTTTGATTCAATTTATTTATGAAACAACAGGAAACGGAGTTTTATAGAAATGATATATTTTGCATTCGCATAGGATAAAAACTTACAATTCTTCTATACGCATTATCAATAGTAATTGCATATTTACCAACATTTTATAATACAGGTAATTTGGTAAAGTTTCTCTGGAAGAAACCGGTATATCAATAACTTAACACTGAACCGTGATTTGAGACAAAAATTCATAAAAACCAAGTCATTTTATATTTGGTTCTTGTACGCTAAGACAAAAGTATATGCAAATAAATTGTATTCAGAACATTAATAATACAAGTAGAATTCAACCATTTTAAATCAAATTAAAAATAATTAAATATATAATTGAATATGTGATCTATTTGTCAATATGTTTTACAAAGATACTTAAGAAATATAACTGATCAACGCTTTAGTCTTTTAACTATAATCTTATCTTTTTGGTACAAAATAGTCCCGTTGAGTAAGAAACTCTTTTAGATTCCGTAAATATTGGTTAAATACCCATATCTTATATTTGAAGATATTTTCACTTTATATTTCCTGTTGAAAATATTCCATTTTAATTTTAACCCCTATAAACATTTTTTTAATTTTTTTTTCGTACAGAAATGGATTACTATGTTGCATTTCTGCTTTTAATTTGATCAATTACTTAAATTTTTTTTTCAAGGATAATGGTAATTCTATAGTATTAATGCTGCACATAAAATTATGTAATTGAATTATCAGTGAAAACAAAATAGAATTACCTATAATAATTTGAGAGTAAATTACATTTTACTGGTTTACAAATATTATATTCTCTTATTATTAAACAGTATACTCAATAAATCAATTTTGACAGTTTGAACTTTATCTCACGGCACGTGGTACCCGACGATTCTACTGCATCATTTTCAGTAAGGATGGAATAACATTTTGGCTTGGCTAATTACCAAATTGTAATGTTACGTGCGATTTTTTCTTTCTAAAAGTAAATCAGTTGCCAAAACTGTCTATAGGAAGGATTAGTTCACACCATTGACAACCTTATTATTTTGACTTTCAATTTTCAAAAACAATTTTTCAATTTTAGATTCTATCTCTAATATTCAAAGCATAATGAAACAAAAAAAATCGGATTTTTTTCTATTCGAGTTATGCTATTTGTCAAATATGTGTCATTAAAAACCTATTTATCATAATTAAAATTGGTTTGTATTTTAACTTCCCCTCCCGTTTCCATATATTCCTAATGGCTATATTTCTCGTGTACAATATGTTAAGGAAACTTATAACTATAAATATTCATTTATTTAAAAAACAGTAATTAATGGTTTTTTTCTAGCTTTAGACAAAGGATTCACTAAACTTCATATTGAATACTAATTCGTATTAGTTTTTCAAGTTTAACACTCCCGTCTGCCAGACATTTTTAATTCGTAAGCGTAAAGTTAATTCTATGGAATTTCTACTACCGTACTCAAACCTATATCTATTTAAATGCAATTAAATGCATCCAATAGACTAATAATAATAATAATAATGAAGGTTTCATCGACATAACATTTTCTACCCAAAATATGAAAGTATTTAAAGGAATTTTTCAAATACCGGAACCTCACAAGCGAATCATTAAAATGGGCATAAATTCTTTTTAAAAATCGACAAGAAGTGTAATTCCGGTAAAACCATAGTTATTTTTTGTCTTTTCCGCTACACCTTATTACATTTTAATAGTTATAGTAGTTTATATTTAAGAAGGAAAATAGAAATTCTATAGAATAAATACAAACTATAATTCAAGCGCTATGAAGCTGCGGTAGCCTAGTGGTCAAGGTAGCGGACTCGCTGCCTGCGGTTTTCGTCAAGTAGGAGGTTCGTGCCTTGATATTACTAAAAGCCCGCCTTGTAGCCGGAAGAGATGCACAATAAATCTGTATTGGCTCAAAGTCCTCCCGATGGCGTGGTGTGAAAATTAGAAGAGGGTATGCCAGCTCAGGTGCCGTCCTCATCACTTGACCGAGGTTCAAGATTACGAGATTCGTCACCAATATCCCTCGTGTTGCTTCTAGCTCCACGTTATCAAAACCAGACATTTAACACATCGATCAATAACTCCCGAGACTAACATTGAAAACAACATTTTTTTTGTAATTTTTTTTTTTGAGATTTTGTTGTCAAGCTATAACACCTTTTGGTCTATCACTTTGGGTTACAATCGTTCACTTTTCCAAATCTTCCCAAAAAAAAAAAATTTTTTTCGCAAGAAATCTTTGTTGCATAAATACGGAACAACTCTGATCATCGCTGTTGCTGTTTTTGTTCTCATCAGAAACAATCGCGGCACCCACTTGGAAACTTTTCGATGCTCATTTTTCTTGGATAGATAGATCACTTCCATATGATATCTGTGTCATCTCAGCAATCTCTTTTTGGGCTTCTTTACGATCTTTCGATGTATACACTTGTCACTTCACTCACTTTTCCGGTGTGAGCTTTCCATGATCTGCCAGCGTTCCGCCTCATTTATTATGTCGGTGTACGATACGTTTAAACTCGACGAAACCACCGACAATGCGTTTGCTGATGGACAAGGTCGAGGTACATTTTTCTCCGTTGTTTCGCTTGCACGTTGTTTTACCCATTAAAAACAATGTTTTTAATCGACCAGGTTGAAACTCGGTTTTCCATTTTTTTAAACAACTACAAGAACACTTTACTCAACCTACTGATAACTCATGTGTTTCTGGTCGATCGACACAAGATTTTGATGTACTTTCAAACAAAAGCTTAGTACTCTAAGAAAGACCTGGTTACTGGTTTACTACGAGGCATCTCTGGTTGTCTCGGAGTTGATGATTGTGTTGAACACTTTGAGAATAAGTATTTTGTGACAGATGGTATTACAAGAGCATTCAGAACTTCAATATTGATGCATATTGATAGAAGTTGGGCATCACTAAGTTTCCGCTTACTACTTTTAAAGAGAATTAATCTTCCTCCTTTGTCTGGGGATGTCAAAAGCTTCTGTGAAACCATCGAGGATGTTCATTTTGACTACGGAATTTCTGACATTGAACGTGAGGGGTGTTGCTGGAAGGCAATCTGATCCACAATGCGACTTTCAGACCTCCTGAGGAGATAAGATAAGCGGCTCTTTATTGGATTCAGGTGATGCTTGCCGTTAGTTTTAAATATTGGGGTTCATGGATATTGTGGCTTCGTTGTTGTTTTGTGCTCGGGAATTAATAAACAGCAATAAATTATCTTATTAGGTTCTGAGCTATCGAATTCACTAATTAGTGAAAGAAATAATCGTTCAAGAGAAAAGTGCTTTAGTTTATATATGATCCAAAAAAATCAGCTAGTATTACGAGATGTGGAGGCATTCGCCTCCTCTAAGTAAGATTATAATCAAGAAACTTTTACTAATCTTACAGTCAGATAGGCGGGTCCAGTTAAGAATAGGCTCTTTGGCTGGACCTATTTAGTTGATCACGTGGCTTTTATCTAACACCGATATCGTTTGATGTTTCCGATGAAATCACTAAATGCACCTCGCGTTTTATTTCATCTCTGACTCTCTATGGCATCTAACCTCTCATTCCTACAGTTCATGTACAATGCAAAGTTGAACGTTGTTGTGGAGATACCTGAATGTTAAAATCAGTTGGTTTTCTGATATTTCTTTGTAAAGTACATTGAACCACCAATTACAGCCTCAGTGGGATTGTTGAAGGTTAGAGCTCTCTTCGAGATAACGATCGTGACAAATGTTATGAACTTTAATTTTTGTGAGATATATTACGATTAACTTTGGCTATATTACACGTGTGGAAAGAACCGAAATTCCAATGTGTTGCAATATATAATGGTCTTAACGATTTTCAATGGTTGGTTACTCGTTCCCAAGTTGTTTTGGTGGTAAAACCAGTTAATATGTTTCTATGCTTCTATGTCCATATGATCCTCTGATAGGATTAATCTTGCGTTTTTTTGTTTGATTCAAAGACATGTTATATATTTTATAATATTCATTGTACATACGGTAGTATCAAGTATATATGAACTTTCCATTCAGTTTGACTAAAACAAAATACATCCGTTGTACCCCTCAATGTTGTTATTTCCTGGACAAAATGTGAACAGTGCTTGATGGTTTTAAGAAAAAACAAAATGTTTATTGTCGACACGTTCTACAGCAAAGAGACGGGATGGAAACGGATATGAGCTTAGAGTTACGGACATCGTCGTTCTGCTGGGGATCTCTCGCTTTTATATTGCTTTGCGTGACTCCCCTGAAAGGCACAATTGGCGACGTTTGTTATTTCTCGTTTAATGGTACATGGAGGTGGTGCTAGGTGCGTTGTTGATTATGGTTGGCTTTATTTGCACCTTTATGCCTAGAGTTAGACGAAAAAGGGTTAACCTCATGTACAAAAGGAACAGTGCAAAATGTGCAGACTACGGCGAGATGTGTCCAGGTGGATAAACCAGTATTGTTGGCATTTAAGACCAGTGATGGACTGTATAACTTGTTTTCTCATTATAAAAATATCCTAAAATGGTTAAACAACATGCAATACATAGTGGTATAAATTGGAACCACCTATATTTATTAAAATAATACATTTTAAAACAAACGATTATTTCTTTTGAGGACACTTTTTTTATTTTGAGTTAATTATACTCTGAAGGAGGAAAGAGATAAAGGAAGGAACCTCCAGGGTCAGAGGATCAAGATACTTGAATTGGTTTCAGGTTTATTTCAAGGCCTCGAAAATTTTGATGTAAGGAATGGAAATATACGAGGAATATTAAACAGAATTAAATCTTCGAGCATTAAGGTGAAGACGAGCTAAAGGGTGGTTTTGCATTGAAAATGTTAAAATATTATTGCGTGAATGAGAACTTTCAGTAATCAGTTCTTAATTCATGTTTGGCACTAAAAGGGCTTTTGAGAAGTTTGTATGTCAGGTTTCTTGTACGTGCGCGAGGAAAAGCGTTTTCAAATTTATTAAAACTGATTTCGAGCAATGTGAACCTATGAGTAAAACATAACGTAGAGATTATTTCTATTGAAGCCTTGTTAGCGTTAAATATCATTTGGATTATACATTTTTTTCAGAGTCCAAGCTCGCTAAAGGACAGGTTTGGCTTTTGATTTTGTTTAAACGGAAGGGTTAAAAGACCCAGCACTTTAAAACATCAAGAAACTGACCGTTATTGGACTTTAAGTGTGGATCATACTGAGGTTCATGACTATATCTCCACTTGGGTTTTGTTATTGGATCTTACTGGGACCGGACTTACGGCTATATGGCACAATGGAAGTGGGTTGAGAATGTTTCGTTTTTCTGTTTAAGCTCGTTCTGTTAAAGTATGTATTTAAAGATTTATCAATTGTTTCAAGATATCTTTACGTTGTTTGAATGACCTTATATTAAAATGAAACTTGTTTTCGAGCTTACCGAACGAGATGAAGTAAATCCGACGATTTTCCTGAGTGGTTTCAAATCTTTTCATTTCAAAGTACTGTAAAAAGTAAGGAAAAAACATATCATCTAAATTCATCGAATATTGAATAAAGGTAAAATTGTGAAATGTTAAACTATATATATATTGTGTGTTATTGTCTGTTATTGTATTAAATTCTGGAGTGGTTACACACTATATGCAGTATGTTCGTTTAAAATGTTAAGGATTCTCATTTTAAAGCGGTGTTTTTTAATATGTTTTCACTTTCCGGATTGCAGTAGAGCTGGCTTCTGATTTCAGATGGCGATTGTTCAGACCTTTTGATTATTGTCATATTATGTCGAGCTATCGTTAATGATTCTCTTGGTTCTTTAATGTTGTCATGCTGGCTAAGTGATCTTTAGTTTCATAATATGGTTTTAAGAGAACCAAGACTTGTATCACCCAGCTGAGCTATAATTTGAGTTATTAGGTTAGTTTTAATAAATATGTAGTCTCGTGGTTTACTCGCATTTCATTGAATACATCTTTAAAGAGATAATGAAAATTGAGAACGATATGAATGTGTCGCTGAGATTAGGTTACGGACATTGTGCGTTTCTGTTTCAAGGTGTAACGTGGATGGTTAATTGTTCTGTTTTAACCCACTCCCGGCGTATAATCATATTCTGTTCACGTCATATCCTGGTGTCACATTAGTTCACAGCTTGGAGTGAGGTTTCGTTTTGTTTGGTTTACTTGGTACTTGTGGCGTTACTGTGCCACTTGAGAATCTATATAGATGGGGTTATTTGGAGTGTTGACCTTGGTGATATGGGGTTAGATTTCACTTCTGGCCATCCAGGAGGTGTGTGTGTGTGGGTGTTCAAAGCACGTGTTGCGGTGCGGATCTTTAAAGGACATGATTTAAAGGTGCACTTACCTTCGTTTTTTTTCTTTTCTTGTTTCTTAGAAATTCAGACCAAATTTACGAATGTTTATGGGGGTTAAGTTTAACAGATGCTCCCGGCTGTTCGTTTTCGTTCAGTCATTTTTTATTTGTAGTGACGAGATCATGACGAAAATATATATTTGATACTGAGTTGGGAGTCATGAATCTGACAGTGTTGTGAAAACATAATCAAAGTCTAGCTAAATGCTTGATTAAAGGGAAATGGGACAATGTACCCTTTTGTTCAAAACCTTATTATTGAAACGTAAAGTTGAGGAAATATGTGTGTAAGACATGAGACAGCTGGACTATGCGCTGAGATTTTTTTTTTTATTTTTTATAAAAATACCATGCACAGCAGAGTGGATTAAATTTATATTATATTCCGTATGATTTTTCTCAGTGAGGTTACGTGTTTCGATCAAAGGTATGTTTTTATTTGTTTTCTTCGTGTGATTTTTTATTAATGGATTTTTAATGTATCTTATTCCTGATTTTCAGTTAGATCTTTTTCAATCGTGCACGTTAAAGGCTTGATGCTTTTTTAAAGATGTAATGTAAAGAGATCAAGAGGCTAATTCACAACCAATAGCCGATGTTAAGGCTCGATCCTGCCATTTGATTTTTTGTGGACGTAATGTTAATCTATGGAATTTTGACTTTAGATTCTCACACCTTTTATGTTGATTTATTTGGTCACAATAAGTGCATTTGAAGAGCAAAATAATGGACTTCTGTGGAGTTACTTTTTTCCCTAAGATTTTTAAAGTATATTTATTCTGATTTTAATTCGTTTTTTTGAGTTTTTCGGTCTTTAAAGATATTTTCAAATATGTTACCAAAATCAGGAAAAATTCCACAAGAGCATTCATTATTTTTTGCTCTTTCGGATGCAAACTGCATTCTAAAGGATCGATAGCAAAGATATTAAAGGAATCAAGATATAAACTGTCCTATCAAATAACAATGATATGAACATAAAATTTTCATGATTAGGCTTAGTATCCTGCAAATGGTCTGGACTGTGGTGACATCTTGTTGAAATACCGCGGTCTCAGGCTGCTAACTGCTTCTCATTGTAGAAAGGTTCATAGTAAAACTGTGTGCTTGATGAGATGTGTGGGGATGTCAGCTTATCAGGTGCATTTGCTTTTATTGGATTGGAACGAATACTTGATGTTGGATCTTTTTTCTTTCAATTTTGCCTTAATTAACATGATTTTTTGTACATTTTAAGTATGTTTGTATTCACAATCCTATTTAAAGGAAAAGTGGTGTTGATATCGGTTTCCTAAAGCTGTGGATTACATCATGTAATTGTTTTATCTGCGTTTGTTCTCATTTTTTTTGACGTTGTTTCGTCGCTTTATGTGTGTTATGTTACGTTAAAGAAAAATCTTGTTTTATAGTCACGACTGTGTTTGATCAAGTTCACCTGATGAGATGATTCGGAGAAAAAATGCTTAATGGAGGCCTGGGTTTCAGGGTTCATACTTTCAATTTTTTGATCTTTAATTTGCCTGTTAGAGTTAAATTCTTAATGGTTAAAATGCGAAACGACAAAAAAATCAACAAAATTAACTATTTTAATCGGATGTGGGTGGTGCAACAATAGAAGAAACACACTTTAAATGGTTGCCGATACTGGGTGTTAACAGATTCATCATACGGATGTATGCATAATGGAACGATGTCGGTCAAAGATCTTTCCTCTCACGTTTTCGTTATTTGTTCTTCATGATTTAAAATTTGCACACCATACTCTATTGTTTAAACAATTGAAGGTGAGTGAAACAATTTTGATTCAATGTAAAAAACTACGGTGATAAATGTAAACAGTGGTTTGTTACGGTGCATCTTATTTTCCGACAAAAAAGCCGGTTAAATCATTCCGCAGAGGAGATGACCAGATGACGGTGTTGTGAGTAACCTTTGAGTTGGGTTACTACTAAATTCGGCTACGGTATTAAAACCACTTCCGCGTCGGATCTCTTATTGATTTTCGTTCGCGGTTGGGAGAAACCAAGGGACCAATTGTTTAAATTATTCTTTCGGCAGAATATTATCGCATTGGTTTAAAAGCAGGTGCGATTTATTTCGTTACAAAATTTTTTCATGTTTTCCTTCTGGATGTTGACTATAGTTGTTCTCTGTACTTGTGTATGTATTTTGGACACATCTATGGGCTTTTTTCTTAATTAACTTAGTAATTTGAATTTGTTGGACTTTCCCTCGATTTCGTTTTCAACGGTGTTTGAAAATGGTTAGTTCATTAGACTGAGTTCTTTGTGTAAGTTATTTCAGGGTATAACTGTTTACTTAAGTTTTTAAAAAAGTAAAGTGTCATTGATGGATTCGATTACTGCGACATTTTATTGGTGATGGTCTCGATAATGGTGCATGTGTATTTCTCTTTCAAAATAATGGGTTAATAGAGGCACTCACGTGAAAGGATGGCCGGGATGTAGGTGGGGTTACTGACCTGTTAATCCATGGAAATGCTTTAAACTCCAAGAGGCGGTACCACGATCGGTTGCTGGGACCGCACTTGTAATCATATGACTGAACGTCAACTCACGTGATTCGGGATGTGCTTTTAAGTTTCCTGATTTTAGTTTCTAGGCCTGACGTGCCTCGTTTGGAAACTTCATTGTGTTAGCACTCCTAAGACAGGTCTGCTTAAGAGTGCAGTATTTCGGTCCACGAAGGGTTCCAGCACTGTTTTATGAAACGTCTTCCAAAGCAGGTGTTATGTTCATGAGTTAAAGAGACACCTGGTGACAGACCAAAACCACACAGGACATTTTTCTTTATTACTTTGGAGTTCGATTGATGTTTTGTCTTGTGGGAGGTAAGAGTGGTGATTGTAACTCACCTCGATTTTCGTGGCCTTGAACCGATCTCGTTTAGATTCTGACCATAAAATCCCTGTAAAGTTCACTACAGTCATCGCGGCTCTTCCTATTGATCAGTGTGTTAGGCCTGAAGGGAGGAGAGTAGATTTCATAAAGATGTTCAAGATGAGTTAAAACCCCACCTCGCGTAGATTGAATACGTTTGGTCCTTTCGGTGAGTTCACGGGCATACAGGTTACGTTTGGTTGATGTTTATTTTTTGTTATTTAGTTCGAGATTGATAGATTATACGTGCAGGTCGCTTGAGGAGTTAAATAGCCGATTCATATTCTTATATCCTAGCTTAGTTTTTTTTTTGAGTATATTTTTACTTTATTACTTCTCAAAGACCTGTTAGATTTAAAATACTAATCGGAGGTCAAAGATTTGCGCTAGTAGCTTTTTTGGTTGGGTCGCCTGGTTTTGCCATGGCACGAGTGAGCCTGAAGATGGGCGCCAGCGGGTTCATAACCTGATTCTTTTGTTTTCAATATCATTTCCTGATCGATGGGTTGCATCCCGTTTTCTCGTTTTCCAGGTGCCTGGATCACTTGTACATGTTGCACTGTTTGTTTTGAGCATGTAGCCAAGATCTGGCTCCTGCCATTAAGCTCCTGACATTCGTTCGATCACTTTTTTTACTTTATTAATGGAAATTGCAGTGGAAATAGGGTATTTTTTTAAGATTTATTTCCTTCGTAAGCTGGTAGATGCATTCGTAAATCATGGTAGAGTTGGTAAGCATCCGTGGCGATCATGCAGCCAATCAGGCAGCCCCTATCCAGCCAAACCCAGAACTGAGTTCCATTTTGTGAATCTATAGGCGAGGTTCCCATTGGCGGTGCACGACATGGATGTTGCATCAGTTTCTTGAAGCCACTGAACGTGAA
>BMAW01031630.1:782917-797811 GCA_019974015.1 Nephila pilipes | reverse complement strand
ATTTGCCTTTTTCGAGGTAGTCAATGAAAATCACGCCATGCGTATCCCAAAAAACTGACGCCATGACTTTGCCAGCTGACTGCTGCGTTTTCGGACGCTTCGGACGGCTTTCGCCAGCTGTGCGCCACTCAGATGACTGCCGCTTCGACTCTGGAGTGTAGTGATGTATCCATGTTTCGTCCATGGTCACGTAACGACGCAAGAAATCTTTTTTGTTGCGAGTAAATAGCGATAAACAGCTTTCTGAATCATCGACTCGTTGCTGTTTTTGTTCCATCGAAAGCAATCGCGGCACCCACTTGGAAAAAAACTTTTTCATGCTCAATTTTTCTTGAAGGATAGTAAATACACTTCCATATGATATCTGTGTCATCTCAGCAATCTCACGGAGCTTCACTTTACGATCTTTCATTATAATTTTTGTCACTTCACTCACATTTTCCGGTGTAACGGCTTCCACAGGTCTACCCGAGCGTTCCGCCTCATTTGTGTCGGTACGACCACGTTTAAACTCGGCAAACCACCGACAAATCGTTGCTTTTGATGGACAAGAGTCCGGGTAACATTTTTCAATCCATTGTTTCGCTTGCACGGTGTTTTTACCCATTAAAAAACAATGTTTTATCAGAACACGAAACTCGGTTTTTTCCATTTTTTAAACAAACTACAAAACGACTTTACTCCAACCTCGATAACTCAGCTGTTTCTGGTCCGATCGACTTAAAATTTTGACACGTTTCAAGCAAAGGTTAGTACTCTAGAAAGACCTGGTTACTGGTTTACTACGAGCGCCATCTCTGGGTTAGTCTCGGGAGTTATTGATTGATGTGTTAGACACTTTGAGAATAAGTATATTTTGTGACGGAGTAGTATTACAAGAGCATTCAGAACTTCAATAATATCAATGCACTGCATCATTATTGATAAAAGTTGGGCATCACAAGTTTCCGCTTACTACTTACTTAAAGAAAATTAATCTTCCTCCTTTGTCTGAGATGTCTAAAACTTCTGTGAAACCTATATCAGATATTCCTTTGACAACTACGGAAGCTACAGCAACGAACATGAGAGTGGCCTGGAAAACATCTGTCCACAATACGGCTTTCAAACCTCCCTGAAATAAAATAAACGCTCTTGTGAATTATTCAAATGCTTACTTGACCGTGGTACAAAATAATGAGGTTCATAGATAATAGCCTTCGTGTTGTTTTTATGCTCGAAATTAATAAACAACCAATAAATTAATCGCTATTAAGGTTCTGAGCTATCGGAATTCACTAATTAATTAGAAAAGAAATAATCGTTCAAGAAAAATTAACTGGATTTTATATATGATCCAAAAAATCAACTAGTATTACGAATGTGGGGCATTCGCTTACTCGCCTCCCTAAATAAAGATTATAATCAAAACTTTACTAATCTTACAATCAAATAAACTGGGTCCGAATTAGAAATAAACTCTTGTTAACTGGACCCTATTTAATTTGATCACGTAACACCTCCTAATACCGATATCGTTCACACAATGTTTCGATAATCACGCTAAATACCTCGCGTTTCTTCATCTCTAGCCTCTCTATAGCATCTAACCTCTCATTCCCTACAATTCATATACAATAAAGTTAACATTTACATTGTAGAATACCTGAATATTAAAATCAGTTGGTTTCTACGATATTTCTTTGTAAAGAAATACGATGAACCACCAATTACAGCCTCGGTAAGAGTTAATTGAAAGGTTAGAGCTCTCTTCCGAGATAACGATCGCGTGACTTAAATGTTTATAGACGAATTTTGTGAGATATAATACGATTAACTTTTGAAAACATAATATTACACATTAATGAAAGAACCGAAATTATGTGTATTTGCAATATATAATAGATGCTAACATTTTCAATAATTGATTTTCATTCCCAGATTTGTTTTTGGTATTGCAAACAGTTATATTTCTATGCTTCTATGTCGCAATCCTCTAATAGAATTATCTTGCGTTTTTGTTTAATTCAAAACATATTTATATATTTATAATATTCATTGTACATACACGGTAGTATCAAGTATATAGCAGAACTTTCCATTCAGTTTGACTAAAACAAAAATACATCAATTTGTACCCCTCCAATGTTGTTATTATTTCTGGACAAAATAATGAACAGTAGCGATGGTTTAAGAAAAAACAAATATTATTTAATATTCGACACGTTCTACAACGCAAGACAGGATACAAAACAGATATAAAACTTAAATTCACGAACATACATCATCATTCTGCTAAGAAGTCTCTCGCCTTTTATATTGCTTGCGCTTGACTCCTAACCAAGAAGCACAAGTGGCGGCATTTGGCTACCGTTTAATAGTACATGGAAAGGTAGTGCTAAATTACGTTGTTACAAATTATAATTTAACTGTACACCTTTATACCTAAATTTAGACGAAAAAAAAAATTGATTTAACCATCATACCAAAGAACAGT
Organism: Nephila pilipes; assembly: GCA_019974015.1. Taxonomy (NCBI): domain Eukaryota; kingdom Metazoa; phylum Arthropoda; class Arachnida; order Araneae; family Nephilidae; genus Nephila; species Nephila pilipes. The sequence goes on along the minus strand of BMAW01031630.1, from coordinate 795,335 downwards.
AAAATGTGCAGACTGCAGCGAGAGATAATATAGATGTCCAAGTGGATAAACCAGTGACAGCATTTAAGGCCAGTGATGGACTGTATAACACGACCGCCGTATAAAATATCTAAAATAGTTAAACAACATGCAATACGCAAATTATGAGTATAAATGGAACACACATATTTATTAAAATAATACATTTTAAAACAAACGTTATTTCTTTTTGAGACACTTTTTTTTTTAGTTATTTTGATTAGTATTATACTCTGAAGGAGGAAAGAATAAAGGAAGGAACACCCTCCCGGGGTCAGGGAAGGAGAGGATCCAAAGATACTTGAATTAGTTTCCGAAGTTTATTTCAAGCCTCACGAAAATTTTTGATGTGATAGAGGAAAATGAAATATACGAGATATTAAGCAATTAAGGCGTCATCTTCAAGCAGCCAAAATTGAAAAGGACGAAGCTAAAAGGTGGTTTGCATTGAAAATGTTAAATATTATTGCGTGAATGAACTTTCTAGTATCAGTTCTTAATTCATATTTGGCACTAAAGGCTTTTTGAAAGTTTGTATGTCAGTTGTTTCTTGTACGTGCGCGAGAAAAGCGTTTCAAAATTGAAATATTTATTAAAAACTGATTTCGAGCAATAATGAACCTAGTAAAACATAACGGCTTAGGAATTATTTCTATTGAAAACGCAGTAGCGTTAAATACTCATTTGATAAAGTTATACATTTTTTTCAGAAGTCAAAGCTCGCTAAAGACAGTTTTTAGCTTTTATTTTATTTTAACAGAAAAGTTAAAAACCTTTTTAAAACATCAAAAACAGCCCATTAATGAACTTTTTTTAAAAAATATGGATCATTGCAAGGAAGATTTCGCCTTCTCTCTCCACCCCCCAGGATTTTAGTAGCTGTAGGTCTGCTACTGATTACGGTAGCAGACTTACAGCTTCTATAGCACAACCAGCCAAATGGGATTTGAAAATGTTTCCGTTTTTCCTCATTTAAACTCGTTCTGTTAAGTATATATTTAAAAAAGAATTTATCAGAGTATTTCAAAATATCTTACATTATTTTGAATGACCTTATATATTAAATAAACATTTTCAACTTACCGAACGGAGAATGAAAGTAAATCCGGCAATTTTCCTAGTGGTTTTTCCAAATCTCATTTCCAAGTACTGTAAAAAGTAAGGAAAAAACATATCATCTAAGAATTCATCGAATGATATTGAATAAAATTAAAGAAAATTTATGAAATGTTAAGCTATATATATATGTGTGTGTGTGTGTGTCTGTGTGTGTAATATTAAATGCAAATTATTAGTTACACACTATATACGAGTATGTTCATTTAAATATTAAATTCTCATTTAAGCGAGTATTTTAATATATTTTTTCAGATTTTTTAGTAAACTTTAACTACAATTTCAAATGGCAGTATTCAAACCTTTGATATTGTCATAATATTATATCGAAACTATCATTAATAATTCTCTTAGTGCTATGTTATCATACTTCTTTAAAGTAATCTTAGTTTCATAATATAGTTTTAAGAAACCAAAGAGAGGAGCTTGTATCACCTTTGAAGCTATAATTTGAAGTTATTAGGATTGAACAACTAAATATATATAGTAGTCTCGTGGTTACTCATTTCATTAAATTGGAAATACACATCTTTAAAGATAATATGAAAAAGTGAGAAACGATATAAAAAAAATGTGTCTTACAATTAAATTTACAGACAATATGCATTTCTATTTCAAAATTACATAACATGAATGGATTATTATTCTGTTTTTAACCCGTTCACTCCCAGCGTATCATATTCTATTCGCTCGCGTTTGCTCTCCTGAGCCCAGCGTGTCACATTAGATACGCTTGATGAGAACGTTTTATTTGATTTTTTTAATGTTACTATATGGCGTTACAATACCGCGAAATCTATATAGATAGGTTATTTGGAGTGTTGACCTTGGTGATATGGGGTTAGATTTCACTTCTGGCCATCAGGAGGTGTGTGTGTGTGTGGGGGGGGGTAATTGTTAAAAGCACGTGTTGCGGTGCGGATCTTTAAATGTAAGGACATGATTTAAAAGGTGCACTTACCTTCGTTTTTTTTTTTTCTTTCTTGTTTCCTTCTTAGAAATTCGAATAAAAATTTACGAATGTTTATGGGGGTTAGGGTTTTAATAACAGATGCTCCCGGCTGTTCGTTTCATTCGGTCATTTTTTTATTTGTAGTGACAGTCATGACGAAAAGAAAATATATATTTGATACTGAGATTTGGGAATAAATGCATGAATCTGACAGTGATGTTGGCGAAAATAATCAAAGTCTGTAAATAGCGATTAAAGGGGAAATAGGACGAAAATGTACCCTTTGTTCAAAACCTTGTGTGAAACGTAAAAAGTTGAGAAAATATGTGTGTAAGACATGAGACGCTGGACTATGCGCTGAAGATTTTTTTTATTTTTATAAAAATACCATGCAGCAGAATAAGATTAAATTTTTATATTATAATATTCCATATAATGGTACACCATGAAATTTACGTAACAAATGTAAGTATATTTTGTATTTTCTTAAATGATATGATTTTTTATGTAATTTTATGTATAAAACATACAATTTTCGATTAAATCTTTTTTTTCTTTCGTATACATTAAGCTTAATGCATTTTAAAAAATATATGTAAAAATCAAAATATTCTAACCAATAGCCGATATTAAGGCTCCCGTCTACCCGCCATTTTGATTTTGTGGACGTAATGTTAATCCTATGGAATTTTGACTTTAATTCTCACACCTTTGCTATTTGATTTATTTGAATGCAATAAAGTGCATTTGAAAGAGCAAAAAATAATGAATGCTTCTGTGGAATTACTTTTTTCCCTAAGATTTTTAAAAGTATATTTATTCTGATTTTAATTATTCGTTTTTGAGTTTTTCGGTCTTTAAAGAATATTTTCAAATATTTTTAAAAATCGGAGGGAAAAAGTAATTCCACAGAAGCATTCATTATTTTTTGCTCTTTCAGATGCACTTTACTGCATTCTAAGAGATCAAATAGCAAAGATGTGAGAATTAAAGTCAAAATTCCATAGGATTAACATTACGTCCACGAAATCAAAATGGCGGGTAGACGGGAGCCTTAAAAGGAATTTTTTTCGCGAATTAGGCTTAATATCTAAAATGGTCTGGACACAGCGTGACACTCCGCGGTAAGAAGCCGCGGTCTCAGAGAAGCACTTCTTTCTTCTCCCTCCGGTAGCGAAAGGGTTAAACAATAAAAGCGTATTACCTTGACAAGAGATGTATGAGATGTCAACTTATCGAGCAGGTGCATTTGCTGTGAATTGGAAAACGAATAACATTATTTAAGTCTTTTTCTTCCAATTTTGCCTTAATTACGCAATTTTTGTACATTTTTAAGTATGTTTGTAATGCAATCTAGTAAGAAAAATGAGTATTTGATATCGAGTTTCTAAAAGCTGGTGCATCATGTAGTATTTTGCATCTCATTCTCGTACGACGTTGTTCATCGCTTTATGTAATATTATGTTACATTAAAGAAAGAAAATGTATTTTTATATGATAAAACTGTGTTTGATCAGATTCGCAGTAAATTGATTCACACTTACAAGAATTCGGAGAAAAATATATGGAAATTTTTTGGAACAGGTTCATACTTTTTCAATTTTTGATCTTTAATTTATATTTTAAATTTAAATTCTTATGGGTAAAAATACGCTCAAAACCTTAAAAAAATCAACAAAAATAACTATTTTCCCCATACTTTTAATCGGAATGTGAGTAATTTTTAACAATAGAAAAGCTTACACTTTAAATAGTTACCGATACTAGGTGTTAACAAGAATTCATCATACGGATATATGCATAATGGGAGCGATGTCAGTCAAAATCACTCTCACGTTTCATTATTTGTTCTTCATGATTTAAAATTTGCAGACTTCATACTCACCCTGTATTTTTAAACAAGTAGTGATGATGAAGTGAAACAATTTTTGTTATTCATGCTAAAAAACTTACAGTGACCAAATGTAAGCAATTAGTTTTGTTTACGGTACATCTTATTTTCCGGCAAAAAAAGCCGGTTAAAATGTTGCAGAGAATGACCAGATGACATTGTTGTGATATATAACCTTTGAAGTTAAGGTTACTACTAAATTCTAAGCTACGGTGACCAAAACCACTTCCGCATCAGATCTCTTATTATTTTCATTCGCAGTTGGGAAAACCAGAGACCAATTGTTAAAATTATTCTTTCAACAGGAAATATTATATCGCATTGGTTTAAAAAGCAGAGGCCAAATTTATTTCGTACAAAATTTTTCATGTTTTCTTCCTAGGATATTGACTATAGATTCTGTTCTCTAATACTTATGTATATATTTTGGACACATCTATGACTTTTCTTAATTAACGAAGCTAATTTGGGTGACTAGACTGGGGGCCCCCCCCTCGATTTCGTTTCAACAGTGTTTTTTACAGAAAAAAATAGTTAGATTCGTAAAACTTTAAATTCTTTAACCTTAAATTCTTCAAGTATAACACTGTTTTTACCCAAGATTTTAAAAAGTAAAAGTAGTAATAAACTGATAAATTCGATTACTGCGTAAAACATTTTGTGGTATTAATTTTCGATAATGTTTTATGTATATTTCTCTTTCAAAAATAATAAGTTAACTAAAACTTTTTTTTCACGTAGCAAGAGGGAATGGCCAGGAATGCTCTTAAGTAAATTGCAACCTGTTATCCATGAAATACTTTAAGCTTTCAAAGCGTACAGTCAATTTTGAGACCCACACTATATCATATAACCTGAAACATCACTTTCACATATTCCAGAATAATACTTTTAAGGCTACAATTTTTAATTTCTAAACTGACATTACTCGTTTAAACTTCTAAACGTATTACTTTTCCTAAAACGATCTACTTAAGTACAGCTACCAGTCACGAAAGGATTTCCCTTTTCTTTTATAAACATCTTCAAAAAAAGCAGAATTATTATATTCCTTCCCTGATTAAAGACACGAGTGACAGACAAAAACCACACAGAGAGGACATTTTTATTACTGAGTTCGGTGTCTTTGTCTGTAAGTAGAAATTGAGTAATTGCTCTTTCACCTCGATTTCATGGCCTTGGGCAAATCTCATTTGAAGGAGAGAGATTCCCAGCCATAAAAATCCCTGTAAAAGTTCACTACGTCATCGCAGCTCTTCCCTATTATTAATCAATGTATTAAACCTGAAAAGGGGAGAAATGAATTTCGCAAAAAAATGTTCAAAATGAAATTAAAACCCTCGCATGGAGTGGAAAAATACGTTTGGTCCCTTTTCGATGAGTTCACGGGCATACAGAATTATACGTTTGGTTGATATTTTTTGTGGATTTCGAACCCGATGGAATTATACGTGCAGAACCGCTTGAGAGTTAAATAGCCATTCATACTATATCTAACGCTTAGTTTTTTGAAATATATTTTACTTTATTACTTCTCAAAGGCCTGTTAGGTAAATACTAATATCAGGAGTCCAAGGTACGCTAGTAGCTTTTTTTCTTTCCCAGGGGTGCGTCACCTGGTTTACCGCCTTTGGTAAACACAAATGACGCACCCTTGGGATACTTTAGCAATTCCTTTTATTTTCAACCCTCCTTCCTGTCAATAAATTTTATCCCATTTTCACCTCATTTTTTTTTCAAATGCCTAGATCACACCTTTTATATTTTTCTTTGGCGCAGCATAGCCAAATCTGGCTCCTGTACCATTAAACTCCACAATTATTCGTTCAATCACTTTTTACTTTATTAATGAAATTGCAGTAAAATAGGAATATTTTTTTTAAAATTTAACCTACTTCGTAAGCTGTAGATACGTCTAAATCATAGTAAGTTGGTAAGCATCCGTAACTGGCGATCATACAGCCAATCGGCAACCCTATCAGCCAAACGCAGAACTGAGTTCCGTACATGTAGATCTCGGCGGGAGTTCCAATGATGGCAATTGCTGACATGAATGTGGCCATCAGGCTGAAGCCCACTGGAATTATTGACATGTTCTTGCCGGCCATGAGAAACTCGCTCATTGTCTTCTGTCGACCCCCGCTAAATCGGAAGTAAAGTCCAATGATAGTCGACACCGCCAGCATGACGCCAATGGCTGCATAATCCCCTACGGCAAGTGCCAGGGCCATGATTTTCAGTAATGCTCAGGTTCTTTATTGAGAAATTTCTGGAATTTAAATAAAATTTATGTGTATTGCTAATACATATTTCAAAATGTCATTAATATCATTGCGTAATATTTTAAACAGATAATAGAGTTATTTGACAGAAAAAGAATTTATAAAAAAAAATCATTTACACTGTTCATATGAGACTTAATTTCAAAAAAGTGAATGAAACACAAGAGTGTTTCATAAATTACCTGTATTTGAAGACAGGTGGCATTATTAAGGTAAATTATTGTTACCATTGGATGCTGCCATCAGTTAAATGGAGCCGAAAGAAATCTGGTTGGTTTTATTAACGTCGCACTAGAAGCAAAATGATGGCCACTGACAATGGATCTCTTAATTTTGAACCTCGATTAAGTGACGAGGACGACACCTGAGACTCGAACATACGATTCGAAGAAAATCGCCAGCCGCGAGTCTACTATTATGACCAATAAAAAGAATTTTCATTCTGAGTGGCCACGAATTTAATTCACCAGAATTGAGAATGAAAAAGAGTTTTCATTAATCAATTCTGGAGATCTGAAAGAATCATAAAGGTTGAAATAAATCTCATCTTGTGTCAAGAAACGGATGCTTCACAAACTTAATTTTAGTGATTGAATTTCAGGAAGGATTCAAATTCAGGAAGCGTCGTGTATATCAGAATGGTACCTTTAGCTAATTTTTTTCCATACTTTTACATAGAACATCCGTACCATTTTAAGAAAAAATATTTTTTTTACGTCTGTCTTCTTATAAAAACAATATTTTTCTGTAGGGAAGAAGGGAGTTTATAAACAATACCTGTATTTAGTCGAGAATAGACCAGACAGAGATTTATCTCCAGGATGAGTGGTATAGAAAACCGAGTTCCCGGCATATTAATGGCCATAAACAAAGAGAAAGGAAGCGCCTTCCCTTTTCCATGTATTTTGATACTTATAAATTGCTACATTGTAACATGGAATCAGCAACTCTCTCACAAGGCTTTCACTCAGCAATAGAAAAAGTGAAAATTTCTTTTCGTCTTAATTTTCCTCTATCCCGAAACAAATTTCACGTTGCTTCTTAAGTTAGTTTTGGTTTCATAGTCATTTGATGCCACCTCAAGTTGACGACATCATTTTGCGTCGGAGTGTCATCGTCGGCGAGACCTGGATTCTTCTTTATGCACCGGAAACCAAGCAAAAATCAATTCGATGAATCTTTTCCAAATAAAAGGCAAAGATGGTCTCATCGGCCCGAAAAGTTATGACGAAGAATGTTTGAGGTGTGAAAAGGCATCATGATTACGAATACGAGTAACTGAGATAGTTGTCTAGTGAGTCCTGATACATACTAAAAACAAACGATTTAGGATTCTACGAGCAACATTACTCACCTTCAATTCGATATTAATTTCGATTCTAATCCAATTATTTTTTAAGTGGTTGAATAAAGTTACATAATTTTTAAAAATTTTCAATTATTAAAAAAATGCGCAAATTTTATATTTTGTTATATCAATACGAATATTACGTCAAATATAATGAAATAAACCTACATTATGATATTTGCAATGTAATGTATATTAATAATTATTTATACAATAAATACTCATAATTTTTGTGCCGAAATGAAATAGTAGGTAACGTTCCCTGACTAGTTGTGTTATCGTTGGTAATCTATTATAGGGATCAGAATGATTGAATTTTGGAAACGATTAATTATTGTACAGTTAACATAGATTACAATCGTGTATTCTGAAGCAATTACTTTAAATAATGTCATCAATTTTTAATTAAAAACTCATTAACTTAAATTAATATCATTGGTTTCTTATTAACTGAACAATATTCTTTCAATATAAGAAGCATGAAAGAGTTTATGGAAAAGTTTACTGTAGAATTGGAAAACTACTTATTTCTAAAATGGACAAAACGCGTAATATAACTATACGAAATAATGTACTAATGTAATTAATGTAACGTACTAATGTAACACATACTATAACTAATGTAATGTACTAATGTTAAACTTAATATAACTAACGTAGTGACCTAATGTAACATATAACTAATGTGTTATGAACTATTGTAACAGATAATGTAATTAATATATCTATACTTGTCTTTCAATTACAAAAGAACACAAAAGAGTTTATGGAAAATGTTTCAATAAAATTGGAATGCTACTCATATTTAAAATAGACAAGAGCAGAAAATGTAATTGCGAAAAAACTTACCTATCTACTTAATGTTCTTTCGCTAATTAGTAGGATAAACTGAGGAAATATTAGAAACATAGAAACATTATCGTGTACTCGAAACAAAGGGAATATACCATAGAGTTTAAAACAGCTATTTTTTAAAAATGATGTTAGTCTATTTTATTTTCCAATGCTTGTGGTTTGGTGCAAGAGCATTGAATTATTTGCCCGTATTCGTGAAAACTTCGGAAGGAATTGTCATTTTTGAGAGAAAAAAGATTACTCTACTATTCTCAAAAGAACGCTGTTTCTACACAACACGTGATTCCCTGAAAATTCATTGGTGTATTGAATGTGTCAAAAAATATTTCGATATTGCGTGGCGCAGATATCTAGAAGCTGAATAAATCTGAATAGATCATTAAATAAAAAGAGAAATCGTGAAAAGCGATTCCTGTGTAAACAGCGTTTACAAGATCTTTTACAAACATGCAAATGCGTAAAATTTTATCAGAAAAAATTACGAATTCAAAAAACTGCTCTTTTTTTATGACTACTTCACTTCTAAGTAAATGATAATTTATTCACAAGAGTGATATAAAGGACTTTTTTATGTACTCAAAGATTATTTAATTCTATTTCAAGTTTCATTAAATCTTATCAATAAATTTAAATTATTTCATCACATATTATGCAAGCATCTCTTTGATCTGTCACGTTCTGGGTTACGGCAGTACCAATTTAACTATTTCGGAGAATAATCGAGCGTCGATGTAATTTTAACTTAGGATAAATAACTCTAGATAAAATTTTGAATGATTAAACATATAGTTAATGTATTTGCGTGCATTCTGAATTTGTAAATGATATAAATCTCCAAAAAAGTACTTCGTACACCAGGTATCCTAAAAGTTCCTCTATCGATGATTCCTAATTTATCACACAAAAACAATGAACTTTGGAAAAATTATTTTTATGCCATTGGTAAAAAGCACTTCTAAGGTATCTTGAAAAAACATTTGAACGTTACTTTTGCCTCAAATATTCAAAATGCCCACCTGTTTCTTGAAGGCAAAGCTGAAATCGATTGCGCATATTGTGAGAAACATGCTTCAAGATGTTGATGGTGATTTCTTTTATTCTGTCAGTAAACTGGATCGTCAGGTCATCATTTTTTTGAGAATAACTTTCATAGACTTATTTTCATTTAATGTGTCCCTAGGAAAAAACCAGGGAATGCTCTTTCTTCAAAGACATTGCAATAAGTTATACGAATAATAAAATCATGAACATGCTTTGATTTCTCTTTTATTTCGACCTTACTCAAGAATTTTTTGGCGGTCGTTCCCTTGATTTGAACCTTTCTTTTCCTCCAGCATTTCTTCTTGTTTTTTGTTCAAAAGCGCTTTTCATCATCAGCATAATAAAAATTATTTTAAAATTCGCTGCTTTGGAATAATAAATCAACTACTAATCAGCAAGGACATTTTAACGACACTCTGCATAATTATATTACTCTTACGCATAATTTCAGATTAATTGTGAGATTGTTGATTTTATTCTATGTTCTACCGATTATATTTCTCACAGTGTATTCTCTCTATCATTTCCGAAATATATACAAATAGATTATGAAATCAAATGAATTACATCTGCCGTTTTTCCACGTAAAACTCATCTCATAATTAATGGATTTTCTTTAACTTACATTGTAACTGTGTCTGGTTCAAAATTTTAAAAGCTTTTTTCTCACATTTTGTACCAAAACATGCCATAAAATCTTGACTATAATACGGACTTTTTTTTTCACATTTTGTTCCGTAAAAATGAGAGTGCTTATTATAGTAGTGATGTAAAAAATTCTTAAAAAATGTTTTTTAACATCGAACACTGTAGGTGCAGCAGCAGCAAGCGAATGTTGTTCCACTTGTGAGGCGCATGTGTTCTTTTACACAAACGGGAACTTACAGTGCATGTGACATATTACGAAGGCCCCAGTAATTAAGACTTGGACGCAACAACAATAGATCAGCTGTGTTCTAGGGAAAGTGATTAAAAGCGATAATTCGACAGTATTGTTTGTTGTGTGTTAAAATTTAAGTTTTTTCTATCGATTTTAACGTTTTCCTTTCTTTTTATTAAAATTTGAGTTACGTTAATAAATACACTCGCGGACAAAAAAATTAGCACACCAAGAAATAATTGCGGGATCATAACGAAACTTGGCATGAAGGTACATGTAAGGGAGATATGCAAATGATTATAAATGCAGCGTGATTGCGCATTACGTATAGCCGGTAGAGGGCGTTTAACGTCGCTCTCCGTGGATGATCAAACTGGTAACCAAAGATTGTTTGAGTGTGTTGAATCATTTACAAAGGAAGAGCTGAGGTAGACATGCCATTACGCCGTTTTCGAAGACAATATGAGCAGCTGTCGCAGTTTGAGAGGGGGAGAATTATCGGCAGGATGGAAGCTGGGTGGTTAGCTAGGCGAATATCTCGTCAATTAGGTCACACTGATTGTGTTGTGAGGAGGTGTTGGGACCAGTGGATCGGAGAGATGTCGTTTACACGAAGACCAGGCTCAGGACGCCCTTGACAGACCAGTCGTCGAGAAGACCGCCACATCGTAAGAAATGCACGCGTACAGCCAACTGCTTCATCGACCGCCATCCAGGCACAGATAATAGCACCTTCACTAGGCCCCCTGTGTCTTCTCGAAGCATTCGAAGGCGCCTGGCTGAAGGACATTTGGGATCGCGGCGCCCATTACGTGAGCCTTTTTCTCTGAAATAAATGATCCTTTTTTCTTTGATTTTCTAATCATTTATTTATATCAAATTAATCATTACGTATGTAAAATTTCGTTTCATTTTGACGACTCCTTCTGGGTACGTTACTTTTTTTTGTCCATGAGTGTACTTGTGCATCTTTTAAATAAAATATTGAAAAGTTATGGGTGCGTATTATATTCGAATTTTATTTTTTTTCCGAAACTTTTGCGCCAAATCAAGCATGCATATTATACTCGTGTGTGTATTATAGTCAAATGTTACGGTATATATATGTACGCATGTATGTGTGTGTGTTTGTGAATATGTTTATACGTGTTTTATGATAAATCAATTTATCAGCATTCCTTTTATTTCAATTTCTAAACGCGAAAAAACAAACCTTTTCTTCTACTTTTAAATATACTGATATTGTCTTTGGAGTAGTGTGTGTTATAATACATCACGATCCACCTTATGAATGCTGATCCACCTTATGAAACCAAAGACTAAAAGAATGTATTGCGTGGAAATCTCGTTTCTTGCTCTGCTATAAAAGTGGTCTGCGCTATCAAATGTTCTTTTTTCCCCTGGATATTACTCTTCAGCATGACAACACAACTTATCCAAAGAAAGCTTTAATTTACAAGATTTGGGCTTGAAGAGCGCTCCGCGCTCTAAGCGCCCATCGAAACATCAACTCTCAAACGCTCTATTTTCTCTGCTGTCACTTGCTATTCGAGGCCAATATGGGCGCAAACTTCCTTTGTGGCAAAGTAGTATAATCGCATCGCATACAAGTTTCAGAATAATGAAATAAAATAAAATTTTCGTTACTTTGATCGAGGGTTTTTCTGAATATCAACATGAAATATAATATCGCTAGAGGTGTGACAAGTGTCGACAGATTTTTAGCCGGCAAGACGACTGGCGTAGAAACCCCAATTCCATAATGTTGACTAACTTTTTAACTTTCCATAAGGCCAACTTGTACTAAGACGTCAATGGATTTCAACAAGAATGTGCCATAGAAAAAAATCGTTCCAGGTCCAAAGATTTCATCAAAAATGAAAGTTTTATTCATGCGCTTAAAATGCCTGGGAAAAAAAACTACATACAAGTAGTATCCTTTCGGATCTTCAAAAATGGGTTTGTTCCTATGATTCAAGCAGTGAGAGAATATATATATATATATATATATATATATATATATATATATATATAT
>BMAW01031630.1:756045-772917 GCA_019974015.1 Nephila pilipes | reverse complement strand
TATATATATATATATATATATATATATATATACCGAGTGTCCAAAATTAAACGATCCTACTTCAAAATTGTGTACAGACGAAACTATTGTTCAGAAAATTGTAAAATTCTGTGTACGACATAAGGAAGGGATGAAAATTTGTTTGAGTGAATAAAAAATATTAGTTCAAAATTTCTCCACTAAAGGGCGTTTTTGAATGAAGGCCACATTTATTACCGGTTTTCTATTTGTATTTTATCGCTTTTTTATCCACAGGACACGGTAACACAATAACTGATACTCATTAAAAAACACAATCTCTAAAATGAACTGCAAACTTTAATTAAACTTCTAAGATGACTAAATTTCAAAGGATTTACACGGAGGAAGACGAAAATATGCAAATTCTTTCGACGTCACACAGCAACTGTTATAAAAGCAATAAACTTTCACGGGAGATTAGTTTATTTTCAGTGTGCTCGGTATTGCTAATCAGAATGTCATTACGTTTACCAGATCCAGCGTTGTTAATAAAGTTATTCTATCAAAACGATAATTCCGCAATAGTTGCTCTACGGAAATTTCGGACTTTAAAGGGGATGCGAAAAGGTCCATTGACTGCTACAAATCTTCGATTAATGGTAACCAAATTTGAAGAAACAGGATCGTTGAATGTTCGTTCTGGAAGAGGATGAAAACCTGTTTCTGCGGAAGTAATAGAGAAAGTTGCACTTCAGGTGGAAGAGGACAAAGCATCCAACGTGCAGGCTAGTACAAGTGTTCGCCGTGTGGCAGAAGCATTGGATCTGCCTCGTTCAACTGTCCAGAAGATCATGCGAAACATCCTCCGTTACTATCCATTACAAGCTTCAACTTGTGCAAGAATTGCTTCCACATGATTTCGAGACTCGACATCTGTTCTCACTGCAGTTTCTTGCTCGTTTGGAAGTTGATCCAGAATAGCCTTGGAATATCCTCTGGACAGACGAAGCACACTTTCATTTGGACGGTTCGGTGAATACTCACAACTGCCGAATTTGGGAAATAGACAATCCGCATTCCACCTTACAAGCTCCGCTACACTCACCAAAAGTAACGGTGTGGTAGGGGTTTTGCGCGTCTTTTATTCTTGGTCCGTATTTTTTCGAGGAATTAGGTGCTGGAAGTCTAGTAACATGTTCTATCACTGGACAGCGATATGCATCGTTATTACGGAATAAAATTATTCTGGATCTGCAAGCACGTCAGTGCCTTTCACTCATAATTTTTATGCAATATTGAGCTCCTCCACACATTACACGTTGTGTTAAGGACGTTCTCAAACATCACTTCACTGAAGTACGTGTGATCAGCCGCCAATTTCACCATCTGTGGCTTCCACGATCGTCTGACTTCAATCCATGCGATTTTTGGCTTTGGGGCCATATAAAACAGTTGGTAAGTTGTGATCAACCTAGAACTTTACCTGATCTCAAAGACAGTATTTTACGACATGTTCTTAACATTTCCCAGAACACACTGCGGTCAACGGTGGAACATGCTATCTTACGATTTCAAATAGTAGCTGAAAATGATGGTCATCATGTTGAGCATTTATTGTTGTAACTAAATTTGTAAACTGTCATAAATGTATGCTAAGTATTAATGCATGCTAAATATGATCTCCATTAAAAACGCCCTCTAGTGGCGAAATTTTGAACTAATTTTTTAATTCGCTCAAACAAATTCCCATCCCTTCTTTATGTCGTACACAGAATTTTACAACTTTCTGAACAATAGTTTCGTCTATACACAATTTTGAAGTAGGATCGTTTAATTATGGACACCCGGTATATATATATATATATATGTGTGTGTGTATGTGTGTGTGTGCAAGGATAATTAATTTATAACTTAACCTAAATTTTACTTCCCATTTAATATTTATTTTCCTGCTTTACCTATTCGCACGATTATTATTTTCTGAGTAAAGATCTGAATTCTATTTCTATAAGGTGGAAATTTCTAAATCTATTTCATTTTCTTTTATATTCATATCATTATTTCACGCGTTACATTCTAACCGAAACCTAAGGTAAAGAATGCTGAATTAGAAAGAATTACAATAACTATACAATCCAATCTCAAATTCAATCAATCTGGTGTCGGACTACAATGCGGGTGAACCTACGATTTTCACGTTCTCTGATATGATCATGAACAAACAAAAAATTATAGCTTCTGAAAGTCTACAAGTTTCTTCCGAACCGTCACAGATTAAAGGCGGTGGGTTACAGGTGCCTAGACAACACAAAAATAGCTAGATTCCAAATTTGCTGTAGAGAAGTTTTATGGCACCTGCATTTTATCTCTTTCGCTTTTTGATGTAGGGTTGCCGAAGTAAGACACGGAGCTCTATCGAAATGGTAAACAAACGAAATTGTGATCTCAGAAACTGATACAATAGCTACACCCGCAGAAAAACCACACACAAAAAAAGTTCAAAATAATCCTTAACCATCCCAAAATATCAAAAATGGTGAATAATGATATTTTCCCATTGAAAGAATGTAGCGGATCATCTTTACAGGCTATTAAAAACACATTGAAAACCACTTCAAAGTTGATGTTGAGAAGTTGTCTCCTTTTATAAAACAGTACTTGGAAAATGCCGTTACTTCTGAAATTTTATTGCAGACCAAAGGAGAGGGAGTCTCTGGATGCTTTTAATGACCACAACAACTAAAGAAAAGAACGTAAAGTCAAAAGCGTGTACTCCTAAGCCCTAGAAGATGTCAAAACCAGCTGCCGCTAAGAAAGTAACAAAGCCGAAAGCCGCTAAAATGACTCCGCTGTCAAGAAACCGAAATCCAAAAGAGACCAAGGCAGCGAAGAAAGTAACATCGAAGAAAATCAAGAATTAATTTATTTTCATCCTCTAGTTCATTCGTAAATAAGATGTCATTCTACTGCCATACCAGTCTTTCTTTTAGATGAAACTGTCACAAATTTTAACGTGATATTAACATGAATAGTTCCAGGTATGTAAATTAACACTAAAAAATTCGCTATTTAGAATAATGGAAATTTCGCTCACCTGTCAGATAGGCCACTTTTCAAATCATCGGTTGAAATAATCCTTGAGACACTTTCTTGGCATCATTAAATTAATTTATTACTAAGATGCGTAGCATAATATTTAAACAGAGAATAAGATTCGCTACTAAGTTTATATATACATAACAAATCAACACGTATGAGCGTGTGTCGATTTGTTTGGTTTTTTTAAGCCATGGATTGAAGCAGTCTGAAATATCGTCAAGTCTTAATTATTTTCAAAAATAATCTATATCAAAAGTTAACTTTTATTTATTATTTTTAAGACTACTCCATACATACACTCTAGAGAGACACTTTTCTTTTAACCATTTTCGAAGGTCAAGAAACGATATATATATATATATTTTCGTATACTACGTACTGTATTTTCTCCATACTACCGGTTATTTCATCTACGGATTCCTGAATCCAAAATAAATAAATAAATAAATGATTTAATTTAGAACATTATGTCGATACCTCGATTATTTCCTTCTAATAAATAAAATTTTGCGATACCCACTCGTGCATAATGACATGAAAATGCAATTCAGGGAATTAAACAATTTTCACTGTTATAAATGTCTTCAGGTATTTTATTTTACTATACATATGAGTAATAATAAATAAATGCATAGTTAAAAAGTAAAATCTTATTTTACTCTTTAAATTAAAATATACATAAGTGATACAATTAATAAAATTGAAATTAATATTTTTGATGTTTTGATCCTATTTTACATACGAAAATATGTATCAAAAATACTCTTAAATTATTTTCAAATATTTTTAAGCAAATATAAGAAAGAATTTTAAGTTTTATTATTCTCTTATTTAAAGTTAGTACAAGAGTATTTTCGCTAGTAACGGAAATTTTGAAATAAATTTCATAAAAACTTTTTTGATTTCATCCTTATTAAAATCATCTTTAGCGATCACAACAAGCCTCAGGAAAATACAGAATGTGTCAGCTTTACATCATGCTTAACTAATATTTGATCAGTCTGTTTGAAACTAAGCTATGATTGAAGATTTCGTTGTACAATAAGCTCTCTTTAATCCGGACGTTTGCGACCGCGACCAGGTGGCATTATCGAACGTCAATATAGTTTTAAGTGGGATATCGAAGATAAATCACTCTAGATAAAAAAAAATTAAGCGATTAACACACAAACTTAATGTATTTAAGCACAATAAAAGTAAATACAAACTTTCAAAATTAATTTAATTGAATATTTTTGCTTTGATAAAAACAAGTAGAACAAGAAAAGTTTATACAATATAGTTATAGTTAAGACAAGTTATGACGTGTTACTCTAGTCACACATGATTACTCTTATTCTATTTATTAGATTTTCAAGAACGTCTGTTGGGTTTCGAGAAGACTTTTCTATAGAATATACTACACACACAGTTTTATTATAATGCAAACGCGATATGTATGCGATTGTGTGTATTTATTAACGTCACATTGAGAAGAAACATGAAGGTTATTGGAACAAACATCGTAATTTTGAACGTCGGTCTAGTGTCGAGGACGACACCTGAGCTGCCACCTCTATCACCAAAATTCTACACTACGCCAACGGAAGGGCTTGGGATCTCGTTCAGGTTTACCATGCATCAGTCCCGTTACACGGCAAGGCTTAACGGTATTAGGACTGGAATCCAAGAATCGACAAAAGCAACGCTTGCTGCAAGTGTGCGACTATGACCACTGAGCTGCCGCGGCCACAAACAAGTATTTCTTGTTCTCTAACTCCCGTTAGAGAACAAGAAATACTGTATTGAAATGAAAATTGACAGTTAGATAAACACTGCGCGAAAAGGCTGTTTCGCGACATGGAAATCAAAGTTCACATGAAAATTCCCGAACCCATACGACAAAAAGCGAACTGATCCATCGGTGCAGGATTATAAAACATACCGATCCGACGAATGCCGGTTAAAGAGAGGTTACTATGTATAACCGCTGCCGAATTACTTAAAAATTATTATAAATTAGTTAATATTAAAGTTAAAGAAACATTTACGCTGCGACTAATTATTTACAGAGAAAGAGTTTTGTAAAAAAAAAACCCACTATTTTCTCTTTTCATACACCTTGGTTCAAGAATGGCACTCTATTAAGGGGGCAAGAAAAAGGTTTCTTCGATTTTCACAAAGACAATACTTTCCGAGAATGACGCAATTTTCGTAAAAGGAAGCCATCCAAGTTAAAACGCGGCAAATACGAAGGAACGGGTTCATTCCGTAAGAAGAATTTCTGGTTTTAAGACAATTTGAAAATAAATGGCCGACAAAAAAAAATTGCAAAACAGAGACAACATTCACATTTGCTACACGTGGCTTGAACAGAAAGGGGTGTGAATTGTTTTCACTTTTCTTTGTTCATTCATCGACAATTAGTTCGTCCGCACTTAGTTTTTAATAACGATTCTAAAAAGATGTAATATATTTTTTCTAATAAACATTTATTCTTTCTAAATGTGTAAAAGTATATACAGGGTGTCCAGTCTTAATGTGACCCAATAGCTAATTCCCGAACCGTTTGGTTTAGATATGCACTTCCAATTTGAAAAATGCTTTAAAAAAGGTAAAGAATATTTTTACGTGCTTTTCGAAATAAAAAACCCATTTACAAAAAAATTACAAAAATTAAAATTGTATACGGTCCCCAGGCCTTATCACTTGTATTTAAGAAAAGTCGCATTACATAAAAACAAAGTAAACACAAAAAGTTTCATTTTGATAAAAACTGACCGAGTTATGCCTACATAAATTCGAAGCATCTGAATTGCTCAAAAAAGGGGGTCGTATATAGATTGAGCTTAGAGAACAGTAATTCACTATCTACAGAAAGAGCAAAAGAAAAACATCATAGTAATATTAAAACATCGTAGTAAACATCATAGATTGGCAATTTGTATTGCTGTTTGGCAAAGAATAAAAGTTAAATTAAAGAAATACAACTTGTACCGAAAATATTAAAACAGCTTGTTTTAACTAATAGCAACAAAAGAATACGGGATTTGCCGTTCAAATTATAGCATAATGTGGAATGCTGCGCCAATCATGAATCAGGGGCTTTATAATTTCAGAATGACCAAATTAACTTATATAATGTTCGAAATGACTGCCTTCCGCAGAAATGCAGTACCGAAACCTCGTCAGAAACCCCTCCAGTAGTTTCTGCAACATAGTTGGTGTCACAGACCTGCATGCCATGCTGATTCGATTGAGTAAATCGGATTTACTCGTGGATTCACGTTCGTACACTTTACTTTTTAGGAAGCTCCAGAGAAAGAAATCCAGAGGACTTAGGTTGGGTGATCGCGTGGGCCACTCCTGTTGACCTCCATAGCCGATTATTCGAATGTCAAATGTCTGCGCCAAAAATGTACATGGTTGCGCATATGTGTGTGCGGGTGCACCGTCATGCTGGTACCACAGGCGTGACAAATCCCGTAAGGAAACTTCATCATCTAAAAAATCGGCTAACGGTCCAGATAAAATTTTAGTGTATGATTCTGATGTTAAAGGTCAATCGAATTGTATTATTATCGTAATGTATGTACTTTTAAATTTAAAAACGATTTACATAAGAGTGACGTGCAAGAGCGAAAGTTTCCTGGCAGAGTTCCAATTAATTTCACTTTCGAGACGGCCCCTTACTAGCTTCTTGGAAAATGGCCGAGAAAATGGATGTAATGTATGATTTTCAAAGTTCCATAACTCGGTCAGTTTTTATCGTAATAAAATGAAACTTTTTGTGTTTACTTTATTTTGTACAATGCATCTTTTTCTAAATATAAGTGATAGGACCTGGAGACCGTATAAAAATTTAATTTTTGTAATTTTTTTCTAGATGGGGTTTTTGGTTCAAAAAGCTCGTAAAAAAATTATTTACCTTTTTTAAATTGGAAGTGCATATCTAAAGCGAACGGTTTGGGAATTAGCTATTGGGTCACATTAAGGCTGGACACCCTGAATATTGGATTTTAATTTTCAGAATATTTTTCAATTTATATTTTTGGTTCCATAACCATTTTTTATAATATATTTTGTTTATGGAGATAATTAGGACTATAATTCTAGAATTATTCAAATTAACCATCCAAAACCGCATACAACCTTCAAGATAATATTTTTCCTATTCATGTATTTTCAATTTCTTTTTTCAAATTTCATATATTTTACTGTCTTGATATTTTCTTTATTTTTATCTACTTTACCTGATCTCTCTCTCTCTTTATATATATATATATATATATATATATATATATATATATATATATATATATATATGGTTTAAAAGAAATAAAGAAACTAATCTAATTAAGCCATTCAACGCACATTTTTTCTTTTATTTTTTTTATTTTCTTAAAAAACCTGAGGCAAGAGAAGGGATTATCTTTGTTAACATATTCAGTGATTCAAACTCTGGATTATTTGTCTCGTTCTTTAAAGCTGGATCTCTTCCTTAAAATTTGCAAACCAAACTATGAAGTGTTTTTCTTTAAGCAAAGCTCTTTAGTCCAATCACGAATGTTCTTGTTAAAATCTCGTCACTTCTGTATAACCATTGCTTTCAGCTCGAGAGAGAGCATTTTTATCCTTTTTTGCACTTGTCGCCATCTGAAAGATTTTTAAATAAATGATATCAAATAAAAAAAATAAAGTTTTAGATTGATTAAGAATATATTAGGATAAGCTTAAATATGTGAAACAGTTAAACAAAATACACTGACTCTTAAATATATAACAGATCAATTGAAAAGTCTCCGGCCTACCATTGTAAAACACATTTTTTTGGCAAAATTATTTTTTTTTATTCAACATAATTCCCTTCAAGGGTGATACACTGATTATAGCGATCCTCCAACTTTTCGATACCGTTTTTGTAGTACGATTTGTCCTTTGCTTCAAAATAGGCCTCAGTTTCGGCGATCACCTCTTCATTCGACGAAAATTTCTTACCAGCGAGCATTCTTTTGAGATCTGAGAACGGGAAATAGTCGCTAGGGGCCAGATCTGGAGAATACGGTGGATGAGGAAGCAATTCGAAGCCCAATTCATGGATTTTTGCCATCGTTTTCACTGACTTGTGACACGGTGCACTGTCTTGGTGAAGCAGCACTTTCTTTTTCTTCAAATGCGGCCGTTTTTCGGCGATTTCGTTCTTCAAACGGTCCAATAACGCTATGTAATAGTCGCTGTTGATAGTCTTTCCTTTTTCAAGGTAATCAATGAAAATTATTCCATGCGCATTCCAAAATACAGACGCCATAACCTTGCCAGCCGACTGTTGCGTTTTCCCACGCTTTGGAGCGGGTTCATCGTGTGCAGTCCACTCGGATGACTGTCGATTGGACTTCGGAGGGAAATGATGGAGCCATGTTTCATCCATTGTCACATATCGACGCAAAAACTCGGGTTTATTACGCTTGATCATCTTCAAACACTGCTCCGAATCATCAACTGGTCGTTGTTTTTGGTCAAAAGTGAGCTCGCGCGGCACCCACTTTGCAAAGATCTTTCTCATACCCAACTATTCGTGAATGATAGGATGTACACGTTCAGTTAATATCTTTAAAGTGTCTGCTATTTCATTCAATTTCAATTTACGGTCATTCGAAATCATTTTGTGGATTTTTTTAATGTTTTCGTCGGTAATAACCTCTTTTGGGCGTCCACTGCGTTCACCGTCTTCGGTGCTCATTTCACCACGTCTAAACTTAGCATACCAATCCTTGATAGTTGATTTTTCTGGGGCAGTGTCCGGAAACTCGGCATCAAGCCAAGTGTTTGCTTCAACTGTATTTTTTCCCTAAAAAAGCAATGTTTTATCAACACGCGAAATTCTCTTTTATCCATTTTTTTCACAATAACAAAAGTTGCTTCACTCAAAATGCTATAATTCACAAACTAATGATCCGACAGCTGTCAAATTTATACATGCATCTTTTGAGGGTTAGGGCAAAATAAAAAACTTATGGATTTAATTCTAATAGATATAATTAGAATTTAGAATATTTTTATTATATTTTTTTCAATATATATATATATATATATACACATATATATATATATTGAAAAAAATATAATAAAAATATTCCAAATTGTAATTTTATAAAATACATCCGAGGATGCGAATAGAGTCTTTGGTATGAATCGAAGCATGCGCAAATGCCCACATACGCAGGAGAGAGCAGAGACTCTTACAGAGAGGGCCGCATAAGTGACGCGGAAGTATGTGTGAGGACAATGTGACGTTGACATTGCAAAATTCGACGACTGAGGTGCAGTAAGGCGTTATCCGATTTCTGATAGCCTAAGGTGTGAAACCGGCCGCTATTCATCGCTAGATGGTAACGGTATACAGGGAAGGCTGTGTGCCCTATAAGTTATTGGGAAAATGGTTTTCGTGCAGGCCGTGTAAGTTTGACTGACCACCCGAGAGCACGCCAGGCAAACATAGTCATCAAGTCCGATCTCATCGACAAGGTAGGCGATCCAGTGAGAAGTGATCAGCATGTCACATTTGAATGTTGGAGGCGAAGGTGAATGTCAGCGTTGAAAAAGAGTGGACAATTGTTCATGATAGGTTGCGTTATAGGGAGGCTTGTGCGCCGTGGGTGCCGAAGCAACTCACTGTCCAGCAAAAGGAACTGCGTATGCATTTCAACCCGCTTTCCTGGAGCGGATCGTCACAGGTGATGAGAGAACTCATCACTACGAGTCAGAGACAAAGCGGGATTACATGTAATTGAAACATTTGTCGTCACCTCTTCCTAAACGGTTGAAAGCCGTGGCGTCAGCAGGTAAGGTGTTGCTCTCCATCTTTTTCGAAAACCAAGGTCCGCTACTTGTTGAATTTCCCGAGCACAAAAGAACCATTAACTCCGATGTGTACTGTAAGAGACTCCACAGGCCTATTCAGAACAAAAGACCGGAGATGCTCACGGAGGGTATAGTTCTGCTCTGCGCGCGTCCACGCGTCTTCAGTCACACACGCGGAAGTGGCTAAGTTAAAAAGGGAGCAGCTTGAACATCCGCTTTACAGTCTTGCCATGTCGTCTTTCGATTTCCATGTGCTTGGTCCCCTGAAAAAAAACTTCTGAAAGGGAAGCGCTTTAACTCGGATGACAAACTCAAGGACGCTGTGAAGAACAGGGTCTCGTCACGACCATAGGAATTCTAGGAACAAGTAATCGTTATTCAATGGGATCGTTTTGCTCAGGTGTATGGTGTATACTTTGAATAAAGTTTTCATTTATACCCACAATGTCGTTTCGTATCATTTGAACACCCCTTGTTTGTGTATATATATATATATATCAGCGGCAACATGCTATATTCTTAGCCATTTTAGCTTTATATATTCATGACTGTGTTTGATTTTCTATATTTGCATATGCAGTTTTCAACAAGTAAGTGAATTAATTGTATTTTCAGTTTTTTTTAAAAAAAAATGATAGCATATTTGAATGTTTATGAACAACTGATCGATCAATTTTGTACATCATGTTTTTTGTAGATTTCTTACACATTTTGATATGTTCAAGCAAAATGAATTTTTTTTTTATTTTGGTTGATTTTATAAGTGTTTATAGTATTATTGTTCTTTACAGTTAGTGCTTGTTTTTAAGTATTTATTTGAATCTGTATTGTCTTTTTTTTATCCATTGCTTCTTTATTTTTTGATTTTGCTTTTAATTTCTTTTGAAATGTATTTTTGACATTTTTTTTTATGAGGATAGCTTTGCCAATAATTCTGGAATAAGCCAGTCAAACAATCTAAAACCTTTTAGAAATTGAAGCATGTTATTTTCCAATTCGTTTTATATGTTTTTTCAAATTTCCAGTACCGTACATTTTTAATACCTATATCAATTTTGATATTTCTGGTATTCGTCTATTTGATTTTTTATAAAATATACTTCCTTTTGAGTTTCGTATAATTATTATAATTAAATTTAAATAATGTAATTTCTTTCACTTTTCTATTTACAATTTTTATTTGTTTATTTTGTGGCTTGACATTTGTCTTCTTTCTCATTTGTTTAGTTATAATTTTTTATGCATTGTTTTAATTTTAATTATTTAAATAATGCATTTTTTTTTTAATTTTTCGCACTTGATTTGGAGTATCATAATGTACTGTGTTTTATTCTGAATTGTATATTTTCTGTGAATGCAGTATGTTGTTTAAAGCAATTACAGACCAACCAATGTCAATAAAGAAACATCAAAATTTATACTTTTAACTGTTATCTACTGTTAATAAATAAATTGTTGAAATGATTTTTCAGGAAAAATGCGCATAATTTAAAATAATTTAGATCTATTTTAAGTGTGGAATTTCTGTAAATGACTTCAAAACTTTTATAGATATTGAAAAATAAATAATTTGTACATCTATTCGACATATCACACATAAATTGTTGCTTGCAGACATTTACTTTTAAAACTAACTCTGAAGTGTTCAATATGGCCTTTAATATTTATTATATATTTCCGAACATAAGCTAATCTGTGAATGAGGGAGCATTTTTTTTCTTTAAACATTTATCAGAAATTCAAATTCAGTACATAAACCGGATTGAAAAATAGTTTCTTTCTGAGTGAGAAGCAAAATTTGAAGTCTTTCGAAAGAAAGTTAAAAAATTACGAGAAGATAGTTTCGAGTTGTAACAATTCAGCAATATGGTGGAAATCTCCATGTCATTTAATTTGCAGTCGAATCACAGTATTAATACTTACGATTCCAGAACCCTTTTTGTACAGCCAACACTATCATGAAAAATGCCATTTTAAGTTGTTTTTTGTTGCATGAAGGATGGAACCTCTTTACGTCTAACAATTATTCTTAAACGAAACAATCTGCCTAAGGGTGTAAATTTCCTACTGTAGTTTCAGCGCATGCTCACTTAAAAAGCTGGATAGCTAAGTGTGGCGTCTTGAATTCTCTGAAAAGTTCTTGGAGCCAAACATTTTGTATTCAATACATTTTTCATGCTGTTTTGAAACTCATTCACTCATTCATTCAAGGCTCATTTCACAAATTAAGGGACAAACAAATGCTTTGAAATGAAAACAAAAATAGCTGTAATACTGGGATGAACTATTGTCTATGATTCAACTGCGAGACATTTGCTCAAATAGGTCATTTAAGGATAGGCTTAGGTCTAAATGGATGGAGTGGTACAGATACTCGTAAGCAAACCATAAGGAAAAGCGTACATTGAAAAAAAAAAAAAAGGTTTTGGTCATTTCATTTAAAATTATTTTCCTCATAAGATATATAAGCTGAAGAGATGAAAGCGTACTACATTTGGCAATTTATCATAGGGGCGGGGCTAACGGAAAATTATCTATGTTTTTTAACGAATTTGTGGATCGTATATAAGCTGATCCCCGTATTTCGATTAGAAAAATTTCGAAAAATTCTCAGCTCTCAAAATAAATGGCCCTTTAGTGAGACATTAAACAATTATTTTTTCGAACCACAATAAATTCTAACAATTCTTACCATTCCCGATGTTTCAAGTTCTTTCTTCGTAAAATAAAAGTTTCGGACAAGTGGACTGATACACTTTGGGTTCACATGAGGAAATTCATTCCATACACCTAAAATAAATTATCCTTATCATAACATAAATAAGTGATTGTTTCTTTCAAATGATTTATCTAAGCGAACATTTACGTTTATGATTTATAAAGCATAAATTGCATTTTTAACTAAAGACACTAAATTGAATATATTTTCCATAATTTTCATGTCTCTTAAATTTGGATTATTTTTGAACTTTATTAAATGTGAAATGTTTCCATTTCTTAGTTTAAATATTATCTAGATACTCCAACTAAATTAATGTTTTTCAGGAATTTTCGATGACATTTATTTCCTCAAAAATGAGTTACTATTCTTAAATGAATGAACATGAGTAAAATTGCGCAATGTTATACATTAGATAAAATTTATGAAGGAGAATTACATATAGATATATTACAATATTTTTTTTACCTTTTTCAAATCACATAATAACACACATTTATTTTAATTGTAAAAAACTTTTAATCGGCGATTTCTTTATTTTTTGTCTTTATTAATTTTTTATATATTCTACCTTTCTAAGAGATTTATTTAGTTTTTAATATATTTTTTTGTAAAATATGGAATAATATTACTTTTATACCCGAAAAAAATTAGTTAGCATTTTTCCATAGTTAAGAAATCATATTCGAGTGTCATAGTTCAGAAATTTAATTTCATAGTTCAGAAATTTAATTTCATAGTTCAAAAATTTAATTTCATTGAAAATAATTATACTTTTCGTTTTTGATAGAAAATTTTAGCATTTCGTTTTCAGGCCCCCCCTATTCTATATAATTATGAATAAGGAAACATTTCACTTTTTATTGCAAAACTTTTCAGCTCTCAGGTTTCTGCATTATAATGAATACTCATCCATTTCATACTTTATTGAAAATAAAACGATAAGAAACTCAGTTTCTTTTGTCCTTATATAATAATAACTCCTTTTGTTTTCTTTCATTTCTTCTAATTTCGAAGTATCTATGTTTGAAATCTCATATCTTTATGGTCCAATTTTGTATCTTATCCATTCACACAGAAAGCATGTATCATATAAAGGTTCTTAATTTTATATGTAAATGTTTAATCCTTCAATAAAAGAGATTTGTGTAATTTCTTCCCATTTTTATATTATTTAATGAATATGCTCAAACGTAAATCATGAAGTCAGGTTTAGTGTAACATATTTATTTCACTTGTTATATTTATCATTATTCATATCAGAAGCAAAGGTAACTCATGCATAAATATGAACTGATTTTTAATATTATAAAATTATGTATTTCAATCCTTTTACAAGTTCGTAAGTACGGGAAAAAGCTGTAAGTACAGAAATCAGTGTTACAGGATTTAGAATTAAGCATATTGTACTCTGTTTTATAGCGTATGGTACACGATATTTCCTTATGTGTTTATATTTACTTAATAACTGTTTTTTCTTATGATCAATAAATATTACGTACACAATAACATGATCCTTTTAATACTAATATCATTGTGTTTTGTAGTAATATTAAAAACTATATATATACAAACTCCTTTTTAAATATAAAATAATTTAATTAATTATTATTTGTCACGTATTATTTATGACATTTTGCATAAAAAAATAAATTTATGCTCTTAAAAATTATGATACAAAAAATGTACTTACTTATAATGAGACTTGATAGATATCCCACTGTTATAGAAATGATCGTACCAATGATAGGAAACCACAAAAAACTCACTTCAAAAAGTGGAAAAACATATCTGAAATTATTTCGACTCCTAATTATGAAAAGAGAACACAATCGATCCCAATACATTATTTTTTTAATGTTATGAATGGATTACATAATTAGCACGAATGCGTCTTAAAACGACCCATGTATAGAAAATAACGTGATCTAAAATCTAAAACCTGTGTATAGAAAATAACGCTTTTGCGAATGAGGTAAATTGCTTGGAATTCTAATGAACTATACAAGGAACTGTTGAATGTTTTTGAAGAATGTGTAGAAAGATTTAAATTTTCTTCGCATTCCATCAAGCCTATGTGGTTTGTGTTTAAACAATTTTTTCTGTTTTTATCAGTATTTCATAATTCAAGAAAAAAATTTAATATAGAAATTTGTGAGAGGTTATAATGATTTCCAAATTTTCATCCAGGCGAAAACTGCACCTTGATATATTTGATTAAATTTTATATATAAATAACTTCTCTACCTCAAAAATTCTAAGTAACAAGGACTAGAAATTCTCATTTACATCTAAGTTCAGATTAACTGAATTCAAGTGGAACATTGGATGCTAGTAAACTATTGATGGCGGGGCTTGTTATTTTAAATTCAGTCAAATTACTTTGATAATTCCTGGGGTATCAACCTCCTTTCCTGAATTTCTTTACCACACCACGTGGGGACTTTATAGCCTAATTTAATCCATCGTTTAATTCAACTAAGCTAGAAAGAATCAAAATTGAAATTCGCGATATTCATGACCCGAAAGTAACGGATACGCTATCAAGCCAACTCTGTTTTTTCTCGGCTACCGAAATCCAAGTTTGTAAAACAATCAACATCAACTTTCAGTTTTATTTCTATAGACCCTGACACAGAATTCAAAACTGGAATACTCCACCTGCTACGAAGAAAGAACAATATTAATTTTCAAAATATATTCAACATTTTACTGGTAATTCGTCTTTGCCTTCCTCGTGTTTATCCACAAGTAAAGTAATTACCATCAAAAGGCAATTATACCAGCGTTGCAAGTGATTTGAAAAATAAATCCCAAATAAATAGAACGATTTGTTCAATACAAGTAGCACGACTGCAGCACGACATCTTACAACACGATTTCGCTCTAACACGATAAGAAAATAGCGAAACCTTTTGTACACTGTACGTCTTTAGTTTAAGATAACATGATTTTTGTTTAACATATTTAAAATCTAAATTACCTTAAAATAATGACTGGAAGGAATGTAGTGCCTATCATAGGACCAAATTTTCAGAAAATAAAATCGAAAATGCAAACGAAATTGACGAAACGTGAGCCAATGAAAAAACTTTTATTCTTGAATTACTTTCGTTTTAGTCACGCATCTATAACAGTTGCTTTTAATGAAAAGGTATACATAAATTATCTATAAAGGCTAATTAGGATACGGTACCATTGCATCTTATAAATCTGTAGCAAAATGCAATCTCAGTCGAGGTCTCGCTGACGGATGGACCTTTTCTGTTTCATTTTAACTCTGTGCCCTGGAGACAAGAAAAAGGCCTAGCCTAAACTTAGCTAAAAATCTTGAATTATTTTTCTTGAATGTAGAATCTCCCACTGAAAGAAGCCAAAATTTCTACAGGGAGCAGCAAAATTATCTATCTTCGTACCGTGAAAAGTACAGGAACATTACAAAAACCAGCAAACAAACTAAAATTACAGATTTGTTAAAGAGGATAGAAGAAATGAAGCAAAGAATCTAAGAATGAAGGAAAGGCTCAGAAAGTGAAGGTGATGAAGTTCAGCAGAAAAAACGTTCTCATTTGATGATACTGAGCAGTGATGAGAAAGAAATTTCTCAAATTAAGGTTTTTATTGATTGAAAAAAAAAAATAATATTTGTTTATTTTCAGTTATTATATATACTTTTATGTTTTTAATAATAATTAAATCTCTTACGTGTAATTAAGTATTTTTTTTTTGTTTTGTGTTTAATAATTATTTGGAATGTAACCCCCCTTTTTGTACTGACTCAGGGTGTCATATAACATGGTTTCACGCAACAGGACCTTTTCTAGGATTCTATCTATCATGTTATAGGATGATTACATACATACAAATGAAAAATTACGTATCTGACGGGAGGATAATTTATTTACAAATATGTTATATTATTTCTTTCATACATAGATTGCCATACACTTATGGCGTGCCGCCTCCATCTTGAAAAAGATATTACTCACTCCCTTCCATTTAAGTGGTAAAAAACCCCTGATCCCCTTTTTTGAAATGAGTTATGTAGTGGTGAGCTTTCAGATTTACAATAATTTCATGAAAATGATTCGGAAAGTCTAAAAAAAGGAAGGAATCAAAGAAAAATTCCTTCTTTTTCACATTTTCAAATGCCTTTTTTTTAATGCAATTAATAACAATACTCTAGATTTTAGTAGAAAAGTAAAAACTCTAAATGACAGACATTACACTAGGAAATTCGTGGTAGTGTTTTT
>BMAW01031630.1:721637-755945 GCA_019974015.1 Nephila pilipes | reverse complement strand
CCCCCCCCCCCCCCCCCCCCCCGCCCCCCCCCCCCCCCCCCCCCCTTTTATATATTAGGTTTGTTGATTGAGCCGAAATTCACGCACACACACTGTAGTGCTCAATGGTGTCCATTGACATTTCTCCAAGACAAAAAGATATAGGGAACAAAAACATAATGTATTAATACCTATTTTAAAATGACTGAGATTGCTTAAAAGAAATTTAAGAATAATTGTTGAAACATGCGTACGATTATTTTTAGTATGAATCAAACTTTTTAGCGCGTTCTTGTCAGTATTGCATATGGGTTGGTTTTCGCTGCTCACAAAATTAGCCTCAAACCAGAAACGCTTCACAGAACTCATCGACGTTTATCGGTGGGCGGTACCTATTCCGCTAGGATTCACGGCAACGTTCAAAAATTACGAGGTTCCTATTAAAGTTTAATTTACCTTCTCATCCGAATTTTTAAAAATTAAAAAAAAGAGCAGAATTAGTTGATTTTTTATAATTGTTAAATTGCTATCAAAATTTAAGTTCAAGGCATAGAAAGCCTGGGATATCCGCAAAGTAAGGAACTGTGGAATTATCGCGAAGTTAAAGTGATGATAGACCAAATTGTGATTAGACGCCACGGAAACAAGTTAACGAAGCACCTACCGCATTGGTCAGAGAGCTAAAAGGGGCGGGACTTCAGTTTGGAGACAAAAAACGACTCCGTTTTGCCTGTCGTCCGTGGGATTTTTAGAGGTATTTTAAGGTATAAAAAATAGTTGAAATTAAATGAAATAAATTTTAAGTGCCGTCGTCGATGCCAATTTAGAAGGATGAAAGGCCAAAAAATGAGTATTATTTTAAAGCGCGAGGAGAATGAGGTTTGAAATGGTAGATTTATTCGGTTTTACCAGTGATACCTGGTGAGCAAAACTCCCTTTAAAAAGCGGAAATGAACGGTTTTTAGTGTAAGAATTTTAAAACTATTGTAGAAAAAAGATTTTTAAACTTAGGAAAGTTATCGAAAATAATCCGCGAAGTACAACGTAGCATTTGTGGATGAAATTTAGTGAGTTGAAGTCCTACTAATCTGAAAAAATTGAAAACGCGTAGGATGTCACTAATGAGTTATTGCAGTGATTTCTCAGTCTTTTTGGGACTGGGAAATGTTGGTATTGATGTCCGAGAGCGGCTCTTGGTTTTTTTTTTTTTTTGCTTTGATGTAATTCTTGCGTCATACGCTGGTAGATTTTGAAGCAATTCATTAGGTATTTGAGGGATCTTATTGAAAAAAGAAATTTAATTGTTTTTGAATGAACTCTAGAATTGGTTTGATTTTAAGATTATTATGAAGTACTTCGTTTCGAGAAAACCAGGGAGCATTTGTCATTTTCCTAAGGTGTATATTTTGAAAGACGTGCAGTCGTTTCAGATGTATAGTTACAGCCGACGCCCAGATGGGTGAGGCGTGCTAC
The DNA here is from genome assembly GCA_019974015.1 of Nephila pilipes. Classification (NCBI taxonomy): domain Eukaryota; kingdom Metazoa; phylum Arthropoda; class Arachnida; order Araneae; family Nephilidae; genus Nephila; species Nephila pilipes. Next base: position 754,493 of record BMAW01031630.1, on the reverse strand, counting down.
ATGATTGGTCTCAGGGTGGATTTGTAGAGCAGAATTTTGCTAGGAGCTACTTCTTTAACCCCCCCCCCCCCCTATGTATTTGTTCTCTTCCCTACCATTTGCGTCATAAGACTAGTAGGTATTTCCAGCCCCGTTATGCCTCAACCCCCTCCCCCGAATTTCAAATTCTGAATTCGGCAAGGATTTCCCCTCCCGACCAAAGAGAATTCATGATCTCTCTTCTTCACTGTACATGGAACGAATTCTCTTCCTCGCCTACCCTACTCTGCTGACGTGAGCTGTTACTCCCTGATAGGATGCCTGAAATCTTCCCAACTTCTCCCATCCCCAGCAACACTGTTCGGATCTTTTTTTTCCCCTTCAAATTTCCTATTTATAATTTTCAGATTTTAATTTTTAACTCAGTTTATTTTAAAATTTTAAACTCGCTTCAATTTTAGCACTCTGTCCAATTATGAACTTTAAATCCTAAACAAAAGCATTTATTGTTCAGTGAAAAATTGTATAGTATCTGTCCAGACTGAAAATAAAAGCTGGTAAAGGATGACCTCCAGTTTCATTTACAATACAGAATAAGTCTGTCGAAAAATCCCTTCTCAGTTTAGTTTTAGCATAGCAATAAGTAAAAAAGAATAAAGTTATATTAATTTTTGTCTACACAGTCGCTACTTGGTATGATTATCGTTTAGTTGGATTGCTTATGATTCACTTTTGACAATAAACGTAACACTTCATATCTTATGAACATATAAATATATTTTCTCCCATTCACTATATTTTTTTGAATTTCATGTAAAATTGCTTACCCTCCATCCTCATTGGAAAAATGCGTAACATTTGCTGCATTCAAACTGAGAAAAAACGATTCATTAAAAACATGAGGATATATAGGCTCCGAAAATATCGTTCCATTCTTTAGATCTGAACATCCAGATGTGCTTCGGGGCAGGGGCTCAATATAAATTTCCGCCAAGTAAGACCCAATAGCCATCCAAGCGTTGATGATAATACCAACTATAAAACCTAGAAGAGTTCCCTAAAAGAGGTGAAAAAATTCATTATGGCATCGGATTTATTGTTAAATGTTCGTTTAAAATTTCTAATCGTAAATTTAAAATATTAGTGATGTAATAGGTATGAAGCGTGCAATAATTGTTCAAGTATACATTTATTAAGATTTAAGCTTATATATGGATATCTAAGAAGATGAGTTTTAAAAATATGATTAAAATAAGTTTTTTTTCGGTTAAATTTTATGTTTTCAAGGATTTAACAAAGAAATTTTCATAAAGGAAAATAATAGTCGTTGTCATTCAAAAGCTTACAGACTGAACTTTTGCACAGCTAATTAAGAATAATTTTCCTTTCATCGCATAAAAATGAAAAAAAACAACAAGAAATATTAATTATGTACAGAATTGTTAGTACTTTAAGGAGACAAGGACCTTGACAGTAATTTTTTAAATTATATACTTATACGAAAGAGTTTAAATTCATCACATTTGAATAAACAAAATAAGCATTTAAAAAAAAACTCTTCAATTTCAAGCAAACAATTACTTAAAATTTTAATTTTTTATATAAAAATTACTTCTATATTTCAAAATTTCTACTCTACTTTTACAAACTTTAATATTTTTAAGCAACAATTTCCCCTCAATTTCTCAGAAGTGTTTCTCACGATTCTGTGAATAATCTTAGTTGTACCAGTGTTATTTATGCTGTTACAATTTTATCTCTAGCAGGCACTACAAAAAAAAACCAGTAAAGAAATGGCTACATAAAAAAATTAATTATTCACCTATTAACTTATTCCATACCCCGAATTATCAAGCGTTTACAAAATAAATAGAAATAATTCAAAACTTTATATATATTATCTCATTGCTTTAGCAATAGATAATATATAGATAACTTTAGATAATATTAGATATTTTATTTTTCCTTGCACATGACGCAAGGAAGAAAAGGTGTGGAAAAGGTGTTAGAGCTGTTGAAGGGTGATGAAATTATTTGGCATACTGCCAAATAAAATTCAAATAATTTGCATAATAAAGTAGTTGTAACTATCATATTTTGTACATAGATTTAGAAATGTTATACATTTAAAGGGAATCAAATTGTTTTGCAACATTTTGAAGATTTTCTAGGTACTGTGTTCCTTTAAAAACCTTTGGATAGATCTGGATCCCTTGATTCCTAATGAAATACATAAAGTTTTAAATCATTATTTGTTTTATTTTGGAGCTCCAAAGGAACTCTTTTTACAGAACAAAGACTACAGGAATTGAAGACGAAGTTCATTTCGAAATTTCTGAGGATTATGAAGCTGTGTTTATTCTCAACAAGGCATAGAAAATAAATCTGAAACAATGAATTTTTGAAGCATGTCAAAATAATATTTTTATTAGTTATCCTTTGGATTCTGAGATTTAACTCAAATTTAAGGAATAATATTTTTTTTACTGCAATGAACACATTTCAAGATATTTGTACAAATAAAAAAAATCACTTCAACTGTTTTAGAATTGGCTATTTAAATTAATTGAATTAAAAATACAGATTTTCTTGAAGTGTTAACTTATTTCCTACAATTATATATGTTCAGGAAATATCTATTACATCTGCAAAAATTTCAATGTACTTCTAATCGACATTTTACAGGGGCAATGGATGTCTGTGAGGGGTCTATGTTGTGCGGGATGTGTCACTATAACAAGAGAATATTAGAGAATAAGAAACAGGTAATGAAATCTACGAAAGAAAAGGGTGTTACTGATTTTTCTGAAATGTTTACTCATTTCAAAGAATTATGCATTTTTAAGAGATATCCGCAAGAAGGGCAATGGATTTTTGATCCATATTTAACAGGTGCAGTGGATGTCTATATTGGACAAGATGTGTTACTGTAAGATGAGAATATTCGAAAATAAGTCACAAGTTATAGAATCTCTGATAGCGAAGGATGCTTACGAATTTTTCTGAAATGTTAACTCATTTAATAGAATTAAGTATTTTATGGGTACATCCATTGCATCTGCAAAGGATGTCTTATGTTTGTTGCATGGGGTGTATCCCCATGATCATGATTGGAGAATGTTAGAGAATGAAATTGATGATAATGATTCTTTGAAATAGAAAGAATTGCTTACGAGTCCATTAGTTCTTTGAAATGCTTATTAAGAAATGCTTACAGGTTCATTGGCTCTCGTCGTGAACATTGCAAGGATGTACACACCGACGATGGGTCCCACGGGAATTGCAGTGAGAACGCAGGCAGCTTCGAGGACTCCTCTGAAGTGGGACACGGAGATAATCATTAGGAGACTGAGACCGCCGAATACGATGGCTGTACCCACAAAATGTCAACTGCTTTAGAATGCCACACATTTCACAGCTTAAATAAATATTTACTATGTGTAAAGATACATAAAAGGAAACAAGCTAACATGAATGTGTGTAACGTATTAATACTACACATTAACTGAATATTAACCTTTCAGCACTGTTGAAAGAATATTATATTTTACATGTATAGGACTAAACAAATCAGTTTAGATTATATTTATTTTAGGTTACATTAAAAACATTTTTATATAGCTTTACTTAACTCATTTCTGTATTCATTAAAATAAGCAGCACACACACACATATATATAGGTAATGATTTAATTTAATTCCTGTTAATTTCTCCCCGTAATAATTTAATTTGCAGAATTTTCCCATTCTCTCCTTTAAAAGGTAGTGTTTATTCTTATTTTCTTATTTCCTGATACGATTCCTTTTTCTTTTTAATTTATGCAATCACGCGCTCTTAAAATCTGCAAAGTCAGCATTCTCCTACGGTACAGACTTGTAGGGATGATCCCTACCAGACTTAAAGTCTACACTTAGATTCCCTTGAAGTCCGCCCCCCCAATCCAGACCACGAGATCTGTGACGTTTAAAGTGAATTTTCCCTGATATTAAAATGAAAACACAGTGAAAAGCGCTCTCTCTTGCTGTTATACTCATGCTGTCCTAATCTGTACCCAACGACGGAGTTGCGGAGTTCCCGCAATGTGGAAATGGTCCCTCTCTCCGCTAAAATAAAATAGTTCTAAGAAATTGAAAATGGCTTCGAGTGTTTTTTCATAAAAATTAATTAAATAGTAATAATTAATAGTAAATTACTTAATACACACAGATATATATATGTATATATATTCTGGGCTTATATCACCTCTTTGGCTCAGTCTTCTCGACTTATCGTTTTATCCATCTGGATGCTTATCCACGTATATACCGGCAATGGTCGGAATTTATAAAAATAAAACCAAATATTCGGTCTTTCACCGACTTATTTGGTATGAGTCGACATTCGCTGAAGAAAATATCATCATTCTCTAATTTCGGCCTTTCTCACTACCATTTTGATATATTTCTTTCCTTATTTAATTCTACAGCTATTTTGAAATCTAGTTAAATTGCCAATAAGTTCAAAACACTAATTGAAGATAAGTTAGAGCAACACAAAACATTTTATTGACTACCAAAGAACAAGTATGGTCGTTCTCTCTGGAATCCCTCTTAACTCAGTCAATCTTAGTTTATACTCTAATAATAAGGTATTAGCTTACCAAATCACTCGTTCCGATTAAAGCACTTTCTCGTTCGTAGATGATTAAAATTTTATTCTCTTACTAGGAGTTGCTTCAATCCAATCGATTAATTAAGAAATTTTAGTCAAATTTACAAATATCTATCAGCTTGTAATTATCTTCCTCTATTTCCTTTAAATTATATTGCAATTATATATAACTATATTAATACAATTCACTGCGTTTCTTATTTTTATTTAACACATCAATCAATAAGTTCCGAGACTAACCCAGAGATGGCGCTCGTAGTAAACCAGTAACCAGGTCTTTCTAGAGTACTAACCTTTGCTTGAAACGTGTCCAAATTTTAAGTCGATCGGACCAGAAACAGCCGAGTTATCGAGGTTGGAGTAAAGTCGTTTTGTAGTTTGTTTAAAAAATGGAAAAAACCGAGTTTCTCGTGTTCCGATAAAGCATTGTTTTTTAATGGGTAAAAACACCGTGCAAGCGAAACAATGGATTGAAAAATGTTACCCGGACTCTTGTCCATCAAAAGCAACGATTTGTCGGTGGTTTGCCGAGTTTAAACGTGGTCGTACCGACACAAATGACGCGGAACGCTCGGGTAGACCTGTGGAAGCCGTTACACCGGAAAATGTGAGTGAAGTGACAAAAATTATAATGAAAGATCGTAAAGTGAAGCTCCGTGAGATTGCTGAGATGACACAGATATCATATGGAAGTGTATTTACTATCCTTCATGAAAAATTGAGCATAAAAAAGGTTTTTTCCAAGTGAGTGCCGCGATTGCTTTCGATGGAACGAAAACAGCAACGAGTCGATGATTCAGAAAGCTGTTTATCGCTATTTACTCGCAACAAAAAAGATTTCTTGCGGAAAAAAAAAAAAAAGATTTGGAAAAGCGTTGGAATGATTGTATCACCCTAAAAGGTGATTAACAAAAGGTGTTATGTTGATGAATAAAAAAAAAATTTGCAAAAAAATGTTTTCAATGTTAGTCTCGGGAGTTATTGATTGATGTGTTAATTTACTAAATCACATTTAGCTTTAGATGGCAAGGAATTGTAATGTTTTTCAGTTTAAATAACTAAAATCTACCCTGAAGATAGTGAAGAGAAAATTGCGAATTGCGCAACTTCCCTAAAAACATATGAAATGAATTCCCAAGCATTTTTTTTTATCGTTGAATTAATATTCAAGTGGCTGCGTCAACTATATAAAGGTCAGATTCAAATATCAGTATTTTAAAGAAATACAGGATTTTAGTATAAACGATTTTACCTAAAAGTTTAGCCATAACATTCATGCATGCATTTGTGAAAATCTTGGAACGGCAATGCGGTCTGATGAAGTCTTCCATGGTGACAGACGTCATAGAGCTCAAAGAAGAGGATACGGTGCTGAGGGCGCCGCTAAACAAGCCTGCGATGCACAGACCTGGCAGAAACAACAAACCAGACAACAACTTCAAGACGATATAAGGTACCATCTAAATAAAAAGAAATTGAAGAATAAGGCCTTGGAAAACATATTTCGCAACTTTTGTAACAAGGGATATGTAAGAATGGAAAGATTTTAACCAGCAGTTTTAATATTACAAACATGATAAAAATAAAATATGGTATGAGGTTTCATAAAACAAGTAATATAAAAGGATTATTAAAGTCAATTCCTACTAAGGTCAACAAAAAATTAATTATTTTAGTTACTTTTTATTAAATAATTACGATTAATATAAATACTTATGACAGAATCACAATATTAAGTGGCAAAACAAATTTTTTTTTCAGCCATCTACACGCATCGTTACTGACGGTATTTATTCCTAAATTTATATCCTGCTAAATATCTAATATAAGAGAAATTTTTTTTCTCCCATATAAAACTAAAATTAATTTCTTGAAAATCAAATAAAAACATTTTATGCTTCGACAAGATTCAATCCGAAAGCATGAAGATTCTACGCCGACGCTCTACCAACTTTGCCATTGCATGACAAAATACATAGTAGAAGCATTGGCTTGTTTCTTAATTCATTCGGTAAATTAAATGGTAGGAATGCAGTTTAGCCCAACCACCCTTGGCGACTGGAATTATTTGGCGGTATTTTGCCGAATGTGGCTAACCTCGTCCGTTTCACGGAATTAATGTTCAGCCAAAAAAAAATAGCCAAGTTTGGCAATTTTTGAAATCGAGCCAAGCGGTTGGGCTAAACTGCATTTTTCACGAATAAAATTTAATTAAATGAATTAATATTTGAAAACACTGTATTAACATCAAGTGTCATCCACTACAAGTTTAAAAAAAATGTATTTGAACGTGAGTGGATGAATAAAAAGTATTTTATTAATGATTGAAAATTTGAACAAGGTATATATTATAGAGATAGTGTGTGAGTTAATAGCAGGAATTTAAAAATACTGCATCCATAACCATAACTGTTTTATTCGTTGCCCTATTTTCATACTGCTTGTTATACCTAAATGCTACACATATTCTATATGAAACGCATTCGTTTTCTTCGCTCCTAGGTGTCGTTGAAGAGTGCAGAACGGAAGAAGTTGACGACCCCTATGGAAATGATTGAATCAAAGAGGCTTCATTGTACCTTTCGACTTCCCATCTCTTCCCAAAAATGAACAAAAACCTTAAGGTTGTCTTCGCGTTATGTTAGACCTGACATTGGAATACTTTTTCCAATAAAAAAGCATTCTATCATAATTTTTATACTCTGACTTCTCTATTCTTTCAAGAGTAGCATATTTTGTAATATTACACATTTCTATCCGAATCAATTCTCTTTTTTTCCGATGTGATTGATTGATCGATTGGTTTTATTAACGGTGCACTAGAAGCCCCACGATGGCTATTGGCGACGGACCTAGTGACGATACTTCAGCTGTATAGTTGGCAAATATCTATAAAATTAGGCAAGGCAACGTTATTTCTGAATATCACTTTCAAATCATAGATTTTTAACAGTGTGTTGTGATTCATTGTACGTAACTATACTTAATTGAAAATTTTGAAAAGTAAACTAAGAGATATTTATGTTCAGGCAGTGTTTTCCAAATGCTTTTCGTTGTTACAAGGTTATATTTAAGAATCTTTTTCGTTACCATCTAAATCGCTATTGTCTATTTTGAGATTTTAGGTAAAATGTAACAGTAATTGGATCTTACGGTTTAGTTTTCAGGTTTATAAGTAATTGCTTTTCTGAAATTCTTATACAAAAATAATCGTAAAAGAAAATTTCAATAATATCAAATTATTAATGAGCTCCACTCATTTCTGAGTACAAAATATTTATATGAAAACCAATTTTCCTTCTTAATTCAGAAAAATAATACACGCTCACATTAACATTCAGAAAAAGAGTTGAACCATCTAAAGTAAACATTGACAAAATTATTAACCTTGTATATTTAGATAATAATCTTCACGATAAAAACATGCGACGAAATTCATTTTTTCAATCCATGTTTAGAAATGCGAGGTCAATGCGAGTCATTGCGAGGTTCATTAGAAACATTCTTTCCTATATATGGAGTACATGAAAAGTTAGAAATTTTCTAGAAAAATTATAAACATACTTTGTGCAGTACTTGCTGCAATGCAATGAATGAAGATAAACATTACATTTCGCAACTGTCGGTTCATCACAATGAAGCTGCTATGTACAAAAATTTTGAAAAATGCGATATACTTAATTCTTTTCAATTACGAAACTTTTTAAAAATTATTAATATTATTTCTTTGTAAAATAACATGACATTTAAGAATGATTATTTTACAGGATTACTTTATCATCTAAATAGGAATATTTTAAAATATGATACTAAAGTAATTTTTTTTAACAATAACAGCATATTTCTAAAAAAAAACATCAAATTCCAACTATTCATGAATAAGTTATTCAGAAAACGGTCGATTTCTGCGTTTATAAAGATGACAGGAGAAACAAAAATACATTTCTTTACATAATATTTTCGGAAAACTTAAGTCAGCAATTTCTCATCATTAAAGATTTTTAGACATCATATAAAATTGTCTTCATAATTATTCATGGTTCCAGAGCGTGGGTGGGTAATTGCTTTGGCCTGGGGGACCACTTTGCGGAAGAGAAGACAAGTGGCTGGAAGCATCTTTTAAAATGAACGATTCATTAGTTAACGTTCAGAAAAGGTATAAATTATATCATAAAAATTAATACATATAAATTAAATAAAATATAGGCAATTTTACTCACTTTTATTATGCGTTAATTTCACATCATCTATAGCTACAAGCGCATTTAATTTTAGAATAATTTTAATGAGGCAAATATATCCTATTACACTTTTCTACCATTTTTTTAAAAACAGGAGTAAGATTGCTTGTTGAGATTCTCACCCCAGATTCCAAGTTAATGTCTGTCAAAAAGCGTCTATATTTATTTTCGTTGATCCTCAAGTAGAAAAAAGTTTGCTCACATATATATGTAGACTCAAAAGCAGAGAACTTTTTCCCAAAAAAGTTCTTCATACACGGAAGTTTTTAGCAGAAAAGGATTTGTAAAAATCAACTTATGTCAGAGAATTAAATATTCATTTTACAGTGTGGTCTGACAGCATCTTTTTTGTTGATCCTCAAATAGGAAAAATTTTGCTCACAAATATATGTAGACTCAAAAGTAGAGAATATTTTCTCAGAAAAGGTCTTCAAACATGGAGATTTTTTAGCAGAAATGGATTTGTAAAAATCAACTTATGTCAGAGATTTAAATATTTATTTTACGGTGTGATCTAACTGCATATTGCTTGTTGATCCTCAAGTAGGAAAAATTTGGCTCACAAATATATGTAGACTCAAAAGTAGAGAACATTTTCCCTGAAAAGTTCTTCATACACGGAAGTTTCTTAGCAGAAAAGGATTTGTAAAAATCAACTAATATCAGAGAATTAAACATTTATTTTACAATGTGATCTAAATGCATATCAATAAGATCAAGCTAAAACTCTTCAAATGATGTGTCAGTATAACCAGTGACGGGATAAGAGAGCGAATTAAATTTACTCAATTTTCGTAAAGTCCTGAAATCTTCTGACGATACCATCCTCCAAACTCAGCTGATTATTTCAAACTTAGCAGAAACTCTTTCAGGTATTTTCTGTTTTTCTTATAAAGGGGGGTGGTCGCGGTAGCCTAGTGGTGATGATCGCAGACTCGCGGCCAGCGGTTTACTTTGAGTCGTGGGTTCGAGCCTAGCTACCACTCAAAATCCACCGAGTAGAGGCTGATGCATGTTAAGTCTGTTGAATCACAAAGTACTCCCATTAGTGTTGTGGGGAATTTAGGAAGTGCCAGCTCAGGTGTCGTTCTCGTCACTTGCGCGAGTTTCAAAATTACGAGGTTCGCCGCCAATAGTCCTCAGGTTGTCGTTTCTCGCAATAATAAGTATTACCGAAAAAGTGTACCTGAGAAAATACATCAAATTTCTTATGTAGCTAATTGCCGTGAAGCGAAAAGTTCTGCCATTCACGTAAATTACACATAAGCGAAACTTTTGAAAAATAAGTTAAAATAGTAAATTGTTTTTTAATAGAATAATTAGTTTAAATGAGCGTTAAAATATAAGATTTGATTCTAATCACATGAGTTGATTTTAAATACGAACCGATGCTTTATAAAAAGCATCGGTGAATGAATATGATAATATGATGAATGGAATATGATGAATATTCCAGATATTCAAACACCCAAAAAGCCGATCCCTCGATAAAACTATTAATATTTCTAAGCAAAAAAAAATGTTTTAAAACCAAAACAAACGACGCAATCAGAAGTGAAACATTTTAATAACTCACTTGATCTGGTGAAGTGAGGAGAACATCAGGATTTTGCATCGGATCGCAATTGTAGAAAATTGCGTACAAGACCATTCCCAAAAAGTAACAAAACACCTTGAAGAGTGCGATGAGGACTAAGCTCCAAAGAATTGCCCTGACGAAGTAAGAAAATTACGAGAATTAATTCTAGAAAAAAGAACATTTCTATAATTTATCAACTAAAAACATACCGCATATTTTTTGTGTTCTTGTTTTAATTTTTTTTGTGATGTTATGAAAATCGATTTTTATCAAATTCTTTATGTAACTAATATAATTTCAACTCTGTAAGCCCATTATTACTTACATTAACATTAAATTCTCATGTGATGTCGGCTTTCTGTCCTTTTTTACTTTGTAATTTACATCTGTTTTCTAAGAGCATTATCAACAAGATGTATTTGCTTGAAGCAAGGCTTCCCACATGAGGCATCGCTACTCGGTAGCGATTCGCGAAAAAAAATTGCGGCTCATCCGCTGTTCACCTCATTATGCAAGTTATAAAGCGATGTAGGGTAGGAGAAACATATGCGCTCAAGGTCATCCATTTCAAATTTGTTTCTCCAATCAACACACGGGGTTGAAAAGCTAAAAGAAGCACAGAATGTTTATAACGTGGTTTTATTGCCCCGGATGGAATTTCATCTCCTATCAAGGAACATATGCTTAGACTGGTGCTAAACCGAGTATCTTCTCCCTGTAAATCCCACTGTTGAATTTTTGGATGTAGTGTCGATCATTTAAAGCAGAAAGCGCTGCAACATTTCTGATGCCTTATATATCGATCTATTAGTACGAACCCGGAGTTTTGCTGAAAGTTAAATACAGTGCTGGTTTCCCTGAAAAATAAATACACCAAAAATTTGGAAATTGAACCGGATTTGATAATTAATCAATAATTTTTCCCCTCCAGACGTGAAATTTTAAATTTGCACGAAACCTCTTCACAATTCTCGTCAATAGATAATTTGAGTTTCTTTAAATTTCCTTTTCACAAATATATTTGTGAGTGGTGGTGAAGTTTAACGACGCTAGAGCCAGATATGGCTAAGCTGCTCCAAACAAGATGCAATTAAGATCTAAGCGTTGGAAAGAATGTGACCAAAACAATTTTTTTAAAATTGTTTGACAAGGAGAAAGGTCACAAACAGAAAAATTTCGCTAGGGTATCTATCCCGTGTGAGGGTCGTTCGCGTTTACCAAAGACAGTAAACCCCAAAGGAAATGGAAATGATCACTAGCGTGCTTCGGATGAGAGATGTACGTCCTTACCTGAAGAAACTAAGTCTCTGAGGAAAACAAATATGTTTGTAATGATTCCATATAAGCAGTTATTTATGCACTTGAGAACTGTATGGATATCCAAATAATGTATTTTATCCACAAATAGGAAAATAATCAGTAAGAGTTTAGTGGATTACGAAAAATAACCTGGTTACAGGGTAAAAAAGTTGGGGAAACACAGTCTTAAGTACATACATTCGGTAAAAAAACAAGACAGGTATTTCGATTCCATCTCGTAACATCACGGAATATTGTTAGTGCAGGGTAAAAACAAGAAATTTAATAAATGAATAGCGTTTGAAACGTTTCAGAATGAATCAAATTTAAAATTTGTCCTAAGTTCACGAAGAAACATGACAAAAACAATAACCGTCATGTATTTGTACCAAAGACCAAAAAAAGCTAATTATGGTAAATCTTGTTTACCCCTGCATGTTCGGAACCTGTCTATGGCAGATTAACGATTTTCTCAGGTTTTACTCTCGTCAGTATAGTCTTAACGTTCATACCAAAAATGAGTCACTGTACAAATAAAATTTAAAATATATATTTGAACACACTGAGCCTGAGTAGATAATACAAATAAAAAAACTCAGTAGAAATATTGCGTCATTGTGGCAAATAGAATTTAAATTCAAGCGTTCAATATTAATTTATTAGAATAATATTGTATTGATTAAAACACAGCATTAAAAATTAATGCAGTTCAATAACAGTTAAAACAAGCTATGACGAACCACGACAGTCACATATTTACGCAAATGAGTTTTAATAGCACTTGAAGGACGCCTGTTGTATTTCGAAAACAATTTTACTGTATAAAACACTAAAACATACACAGTTTTAATTTTGTGCAAATGTGTCACATAACCACTAGAAAATGACAAACACTGTAATGAAATGAAGACTGACAATTACAATTAACATTGGGTGAAAATAAGAGCAGCGCTGTGCCGCTAAAAGTTTTGAAATTTTTTCAGGTTGTTTTCCATAACCTGTACGAAAATTTTGCACATGTTGTAACGATTGGGGTGAATAGATACGTTTTAAAGATAATCCACAAATTCGGTATAGCTGCTTTTTTACTGTATTTCGTAGAGTCTGGTAGAAAAAAAATGGTAAAACGATAAATAAAACTAGTACACCCAAATTAATGCCCATAGTAGCATAAATCCCTTTAAGAAATCGAGTTGAATTGTTGTTAACAATATTGAAATTTGTAGAAGTAGAAGGCATTTAAAAATTTTGAAATAATTTGAAGAAAAAATTAATTTTAAATACTTGTTTATTTAAAATGTAGTTTCATATATGTAACGCTTATTTTGTGCGTTCATATACTGTGAATATATGAACTCTTTCTTTAAGTGTACTCTTTCCTTTCAGTATCTAATTTTTTTAAAACAATGAAATAGAATTAAAAAATAGAAGAAAGAGATAGAAGATAGTCGTAGGCTGATAATTAGTAACATAATAAATATTTAGGATAGAACTGAATTTTATTTTTATACAGTACTAAGGTATGAGTCTACTGTAGTGAGAAGTGTTTGAACCAGAACAATTGGTGGGGTAAGCTAAGACTTTATTAATAGATCATAACTAAGATTGACCAGTAAACTGGGATTCGAGAGAGAGTGACCTTGTATTTTAAGTAATTTGCCTTGTTCTTACACACCTTCAATTGGAGTCTTATTATTATTGACTTTTTAATTAGGATGTAAAACATGGTGGTAGGATTAAATAACGAAGGAAGGACATCACAAGTTAGCTTTAAATTTGTAATTTAAGATTACGAAAAATAGGGAGTCTACACAAGTATTAAATAAATACTTTAGAGAATCTTCTTTCATTATCGATATTTTTCTACCTTTTTCGCATAGATTAATCGATTGCATGTAAGTGCCGTATCCATTGTCGTTTTAGTACTTCTCTATGGTTGTGTATGCCTATTCACCATCACACGTTGATGAGAAAACCAAAACATAGATACTCACCATTGCGCCTTTTTGAGGTTTCCAACGCTTAAGAGTCTTTGAATCTGGCACTGATTGATCCCGTATGCTTCAAATCCAAAATGAGCTCCTGCTATCAGATCATTCCATAACGTATATCGTTCAGTCACACTTGGTGACAAACTGTAGCCAAAAAGAGGGGAAATTAAACAAATTTAGGTAAGATTTTTTTTTAATTTTTTATCACAACGTTTGTGAAATTAGAGATTATTACATATTTCTACTTGAGACACATAATTCTTCTGATTTTTAAGAAATTTTGATTCTTATGACGCCAATGAATATAATATGTTCTTACGATACCAATGAAAGCAGTTGACTATACGAGTATATTAAATCAAGATTTTTAAAGTTTTCTTCTGAATACACAAATTCTTACTGGTTACGAATAACCCAGGTTCGATACCCGGTGGTTTCGGCTTAGGTAACTGGTCATGGGCCAGATGAGCCCTTCACGTTTCTAGGGTCGAAAAATTAGTACCAAATTCACTTAGGAAGTTAACTGGGGTGTAGAAACTCGGCTAGACATTAGCTAGCAACAGAGTCCCAGGCTCAAAGACTACAGGAACGTAGATGGGCCTGATGTACCATCTTAGATCCGGGTAGACTTTAACTAACATAACTAGCAAATGCAATTAAAATAGTTAAAAACGGAATTGAATGAATACAGTTAGTGAAATCGATCCACATTGGTGTTTAGCAAGCATTATTTGAATTATTAAATTATTAACCCGGAAGAAGGCTCGAAACAAAATATTACTAGGACGGGCACGTGGGGTGTCATATACCCCACCTTTTAAAATACGATAAAAATAGTTTTAGTTACTTACAAAACTATTTTTCATTTTTTATTCGTGAATAAAATTTGAGTTACAAAAAATTAATTTCAAAAATAGGGTTAAAGAGCGTTAAAATTAAGATAAATGAAAATAACATCAAAATAAACATCATACCTCTACATTTTATGGCATTTCTAATACACAAAGCTTATGTTATCTGTTTACACTTTGAACAAAATGCATTCACGTGTTTTTCACATTTTGTTTCATTCGTGTTTTTCTGTAACGAACTCTTATATTTTGTCTAAAATTCTTTTTTTTTCCAAACCGTTTTTCCATCTCTTCCAAGAAAATCCTCTGAATTACCATCATCTTTAGAATCATCGTGATCCAAATCCTCTTCTTCTTCTGTATTTGTGTTATGTTCACTAAATATTTAATTATCAGTACCATCCTTAATTTCCGAAATGCAATCTTCATCACTTTCAACTGTTTCTAATAAATCTCGCGGCTGTTGCATCTCCAATCCATAGGATCTCCTTCTTTTTGCCATAATGCGCTAAGAAATCTTTAAACATATAATTCCAAATAATTTAAAGTTTAAAAATCGCTGGCGTGTAGAAATATTCAGTGTTACACTTTAGAAATAAATTTCTCAAATAAATATTCTTTCAGAAAAACACTTACGCGGACAGTCACGAGGGGTGTATTATACCCCAGTTGCATTAAAATACCAAAACATCTTTTTCTGGAACACGTGGGCAGTAGAATTCCGGTTCTGAGGATCATACACTACTAGAAACTCAGCTACTGAATGCGTCAAAGAATTTCAGTCTCAGAAGTTGTGAATATTCCATTTTTTTGTAGGGGTGGGGTATAATACATCCCTCATGCTTTCCGTAGGGTTAGGTATTTTATGTATCACTTTATGATTAGACAAGGTCTTTTTTATCTATTGAATCATAAATTTGTGTTTGTTCAATTTTAACGATTTTCCTCTTCTTCATTTAATTAATCTATACCTTTTCCTTTCGTGTTGTAATGAAGGTAATTATAAATAAAAATTAAAAGACATTTATTACAACGAGCTAACTTAATCACCCAAATATATTTACAATGTATGTCTTACTTACTTGATTAACTTACTCATGAAAGCTTAGCAGTTCCAATGTTAGTATCACACGCGGTCAAAAGTTTAAAACTAAATAGTTTTCCTATTGAATAATCCTTAAAACTCTCAGAGTAAGAAGGTAACAGAAAGTAATTCATTTAACAGAAGCAGAAGAAAAATCAATTAATTTTATAGCTAGCAAATTAATATCATGTTAAATTCTTCTCAGCTTCTATAAGATGAAGTGCAATCATGTTATCATGAAGCTTGCGAGCACAAATGGCACTGAGGTACAACACTCGTCTTCAGATCCAGAGTTCCCAGGTTAGAAACCCAGTGATGGCAACGTCGGAAATTTATGTAAAAGTTCTGTTAAATTGAGTTCTGCTTTTCATTATAATTTCTTAAATTTTACAGAGCATTCTTTACGTTTCCACTATACATTGTTGTGGGATATTTCCTTTGTGAGAAATAAAGAAATGTATTCTCAGTCTGGGGCAGTTCTCAGCCAAGAATTGCTGCTCTCAGATTTTTGGTAAATCGCGCTATTCGAATATCTCTAATGTGACTACAATTCAACCTGCTCTAACCTCTAAGTGATAATATCTCATGCGAATAGTATTTTTCACGTTAAACTATCCTATTATCTCCAACATCTAGTCTAGAGTATATTCATGAAGCGCATTACATATAAAATTAGAAGATGCACTTCATTTTGGACATTAGTATATATATATATATGCATAAATAAACTTCGGGAAAAGAACGTTGTGGGCTAGCTGAAAGAGGTATCGATGATTCAAAATACCCCAAAGGTACAACAAAAAAGTTCCCGAAGTTGGTCAATAGCAATTTATTAATACTGGTTTCAGTATTTTTTTACTTTATTTTCGCTTGAAAATACTATTTTCTCGCATTTACACACTGTTCTACCGTTCATGTAACTACTCAAAATATTCTTGGAAAAAGGTTTTGGAAAATTCTCTCAGCTGCTGCGTCGCATTTTAGATTACTTTTTCTGAACCAGTAAAACGGTGTCCTTTCGATTTGAGTTTTGGTCGGGGATACCGGTAAAATTCCTCTAGTACTTGGTAGGGAGAATAAATAGAGTGTTTCAAAAGGGTAACACTGTGCCTTGTAGGGTTCCGTTTCTCAAGCACCGGGGCATGATCGTGCAATAAAAATCAGTATTTTCCAGTCTTTTATAAGGTAATTTTCATCTCGCTGTATTTTGCAACCGTCTAAAAATTTCCGCGTTAAATTTTATGTTGACAATTAATTGTTCGTCTATTCGTGCATGCAATTTGTTGAACGCTTTCAGTACTTTTGTATATGGAGGAAGAGGAGGATGCCACTCCGAAGATTATCTTCAATGCTTGAACGACCTTGACAGAGAGTTCACACTACTGGTACACAGTTATGTTTTTCTTTGCATCCTTTCTGTATGCTTTCTCGTACAGCGATCGCTCTTTCACAATACAGATTTGATGTTGGTACACTGAAAAAAAACATTTATGAAAACATTTCAAATTCCTACTTATGTAAACGTAGCTTTGAACGAAACCAGCTGAAAATAATGGAAATGGTTGGAAGGCAGCTCTGCTTCTTTCTTAATAGAGTTACAAACTTCAGAAAGAAAAAAATACCCCTCCAGCGAACATATGCTTGACAGTAGACAACATTTTCGGAACCTTTTTTTTTTTTTTTTTATCTCTGTAGTTAAATCGCATTAAGTGAAGCAACAAAAGTAAGAAAGTGTCACATTACGGATATTTTTATAAGTCTATGAAGCATAATTTTATATATGCAGTACCGTATATTTCTGAATGTAAGCTTATCCTAATATAAGCCTAAAGTAGGCTTATTTTTTTTCTTTCAAAAATCTATCCAAAATTCAAATTCCAAATATAAGCCGAAATTAAGGGAGAATTCCTCGTAACGTTCGCCACGTAAGTGTAACGTTTAAGTAGAATGTTTTCAAGTAACAGTTTAGTTAAACTCCAGACGCTAAAGAAGAGATATTGGCAACTGTTGTAACCGTGTCTGAAGCTAGCACAACGATTCCACATTTCATATATTGTTTTTGTATATAATAATAAGGTATCGAAGCTAGTCTTTTTTTCATAGACTTCAAATATTTTTCCAATAAGATTAGCGGAAATAGAAACATATATAGGGAAAATTTTAAGATACAGGTGATTGGTTATATTGAAAATTCTGAAAATATTTTTACTTAAAAACGAATTCATGAGAGCAGAAAAAAATCATGAATTAGTGTAGATAATTAAACAAAAAAATAGAAGGACGTGGTAGTTGGCCTATGTTTCATGCCATTAAGGTTAAAATCGCCGCTTGTGTTCAAGAATCGCGAATGAATGGACTAAACGTACCAGCATCACTAAACATTTTCCAAAATAATATAACCGTAATATTAGAAAGAAGTATAATTTCATTTAGAATAATTGTCCTCATAAAGTTAATATATAAACTAAAGAACTAAAAGCGTGCTATATTTGGCATTTTATTGCTTGTACCTGGCTAGTGGAAATGCACTTACGTTCTTTGCGAACCAGCTGATCCGTATTCAAGCTGATCCCCGTAATTAAACTTAGAAATAGTTCCTAAAATTCCTGGATTATACGGATAGGATTATAAAATATTTTCTTCATTTAATGTGTCACTTTGTAAAATCATTTTGAAGAATCGGATTATGAATATGCACATTCTCTTTCCGTAGCATTTTAAATACTCGTGCGTATTTGAACTTACTTAAGAAAGACCATCCTTCCTCCTCTCTCGGAAATGTTGATAACTTCCCCAAACCCGAGAAGGAGCGCTGCTTTTACAGCAATAGAAATTGCCGCCACATACATCAGAATGGCCTGAAAGACATCTGTCCACAATACGGCTTTAAGACCACCCTTAAAGATAAAATTACAAATTAAATTTAAGAGGTCTGGCATTTATTATTTAAAATCCACAATACAATTGATTCATACTAAAACAGTTAAGGAATTTATACTTAGACTGTAATAAGATTTTACCACACTACCAATCGATTCCATTAAAAGCCACATAACTCTTAATCTCTTTGTAATAAGTTACAAATAAAATCGTCGAAATCTATACAATTTATTACTACTCGTGAGAAAAAAGCATTTGTAAAAATGTACAGGTTTCTCCAAAATGAGTCAAATGATTTCAAAATGCCATATTTTCAAAAATAATCGACACAGAATGATAAGTGATACATGAATACAAAGGAAAACTGTGGAGGTTTTGTGTTGTGAACAACAGATGGCAATCGTGTGTTGGATAGCTCGTACTAGACCAGATGACTTGACGTTACACAGCTAGCCACCTAAGTTACCTGATACAGCACCAAGCGATTTCTTCCTTTGGGGGGAGTAAAAGATAAAGAGTTTGCACCCCATCACCACAAGTTTATTTGGACTAAAACAACGAATTTCTGCAACAGTACAATTAGTTAACACTGATAACATACACCATGTTTGACAGGAATTTGTTCATCGAATTTACATTATGCGTGTAACTAAAAGAATTTATTTCGAACACTAGTTAATATTTTCGAAACTCCTACATTTTTTTCTGTGTATTTATGTATTACTTATCATTCTGTTTCATTTATTTATGAAAATAAAGTATTTTGACATCGAAAGATTCATTTTAAATGATCCTGTAATTAGAAGAAAATTTTTTAACTATAGCAGAAATAACAATCAACGTTAAATGCTATAATACATTTAATTCAGTATGAAAAGTACGTATAGATATCTTACCAAAGAGCAGTAGAAAATGCAAACAGCTGAAAGCGTCAGGATAGAAGTCCAGGTTGAAATTCCAGTTACAGCATTCAGTGCCAAGGATGGCGTATATAAAACCACAGCTGTGAACAGTACCTGTAATGAAAACCAGCATTAATGATACATAAATCTTAGTCTGAGCGGTATAAAATTTAAAAATTTCATAATGTATCCCTCTAATGTCGTTATTATTTCAGGACAAAATAATGAACAGCTGGGATGGTTTCAGGAACAAATATTATTTAATATTCGACACGTTCCACAACACAGGACAGGATACAAAACATATATAAAACCCAGATTCAGGAACATACTCCATCATTCTTCTCAGAAGTCTCTCACTTTCATCGTACTTACTCTTCTTCTCCATCGTGCTTGCGCTTGTCTCCTAACGAAAAAGGACAAGTGGAGCCATCTGGCTACCGTTTAATAGTACATGGAAAGGCAGTGCTAAATTACGGAGTTACAATATTCATTAATCAAGCACACAATTTTAAATAAGAAATTCAAAAAAATGCCATATATGTTCAAAGAGGAAATTATAATTTTTCGTAGAATTTTTTTTTATCTAACCTGAGGGTAACTAAAATATGATGGAACATTTTTAACAAACTGTAGTTAAAAATGAATCTGAAGCCAATTACATAACTGAAAACCTGATTCAAAAAATAAATATTATAGTATAAATATGTAAGAATTCTGTATAAATTGAGGATGAATAGAACTACTGATTCCTTTATCGATAAATTCTGTGTATTATCAGGAATACGTAATAACAGGAATCTCAGGAGTGTATTTGCAATTATCAGGATAACTGAGATTTATAAATAACTGCATTAAACATTAATTCTTAATAAATTGTTAAATTTGCAATTAGGTTTTTTCCATATAATAACGAAAGTTGTAACAAAGGTTTTTTTTTTCATATGTAACGAATGTATTGAAAATCGGAACACAATAATGTAGAGACCTTAGCTCTCTGATAGGAATTGATCATTTGATTCGCAGCGAAAAACTTTTCTCTCGTCTCGCCAACTGCGATATTTTTTTATTATTCTAACTACAAGAATTTGTTTAATAAAACTTAATTTGAATTACTTTTCGTACATTAAATTTATGTTTTGATTACGACTACGGAGTTCGCAAGTTTAATTGAAGTGTTTCGTTTCGACAAACATTTTAGACAAATTTAAAATTTAAGAGTTACTTGTACTATAGAAAATGTTTTTTCCTTTATCGGACATTGAAATATGAACAAGAATTTTTAAAAACTTGCAACATATAGATACTCACTAAAATTGTTACATAATGACTGCTTGGGCAGCAGAGGCATCCTTTAGCACCCAGCTGAAACGAATGACACTTTAGCAAAGATAAAGCCATCACGAGTGTACTTGTAATGAAAATTCATTCCGTTATTTTCTTTCTCTGTTTTGAAATTTTATATGTAATTGACATCCGCGCGTAACGTAACTCTAATAATTAATGACTGTTACCCCAGAGACAGCTTTGATTGAACCAACGCAGCCTTTATTATAATTTGTGACATCATACTACTCCTGTTCGCCTCTTGTGCCATAGCTAAACTCAAAGTACTAACGCTAAAAGTCAATAAAGCGTTCAAAAAGAAGTCACACAGGTTTCAACTCTAAGTTTATTTACAAATTGCTAGTATAACGACAAATATAAGAGGCTCTCCCCAGATAATGCCCTAAATATATTAACCTGATCTATTGCCAAACGCTAGAACCACTCGACATCTTTCTAAAAGTGTGTCTCAAGTTTAATTTATATAATTCCTATCTCTCTCGTTTTATTTTATTTCTACCTGCTTGTAATTTCAATATTCACGTTTCATTTTTGGTTGGGCAAAGGTTGCTTAGCAAAAGCAACCAATCTTAATTAAAAGTCCCCCAAGGTTAGTGAAGAGAAAACCGCTAATAGCCCAACGTCACAAACTGTACAACAGAAGCTCAACGGCGCAACAAAATTCTTTTCTAAAGTATTACTTTCAAAATTCCACAAATGTTATTTTTCTATGCATTTTTCTTCAAGACCCATACAATTTTTCCAATGTATACATATTTTGTTTCGTTCCTGTGTCATAAAAGTAATTGGACATATGCGTGATGAACATGTACAGAACCAAATATGTACGAATTCATCATTCGAAGAAAATCTTAATCCTCATAACGCTTCTTTCAGGGGTCCGAAATATTGGTAGTACGAAGGGTGTTAAATTCGAACCAGAGGAAGAATCTTCGAGTGTTGTCCAGTGGAGTGACCATAATTTTTGTATTTTGTATTTTATTCCGATAGATTTGACAATTTTATTCGTTATAAATTTAATAATTCTTCATTTTGCTATTGCAGAAGGTACTTTATACTTATTCATCCTATGTATTATCGGCTAGATAAATGAACATATGAATAATAAACGATGCCAAATGATTATTTAAAAAATAATCGTTTGGCATCGTTTTTTTAAAATAACTTTTCATTATTGCTATAGAAAATGAGGAAAAATTGCTGCTACTACTAAAATAGTCTCGTTATATTCGATCTACTTTCGAATGTTAATGAAATTTCAATTAATATTAAAAATACAGTTTACTCAACTTACCGTTCGTACAATGAAGGAAAAGGCGGCAATGAGTCGTGTTGTTTTCCCAAATCTAACTTCCAAATACTGAAATAAAAACAAAAATCGAATACGGAAAACGTTAATCTATAAGTCATTATGTTAATTATGCCACAAAATAATTTTATGGCATTTAAATTATCATAAAAAGTTTTATATTTAAACATAAAATTTAATTCTATATATATATGTGTGTGCAAATAAACTGAAGAAGGGATGAAAATTCATTTGTGGAACAAATAAATTAAATAAAAAATAATTAATTTTCATAATGATTGGTTTACTTTTATGCTTTCTTAATGGAACACATTGATATGAAAAATATTTATTGTTCGAATGTCTAGTCTTCTTTAGACATTCAGGTTGAAAATGTATTTGAAGGAAAGTATAATAACCTTTTTATTGTCTTACTACCTAATTCAAAGAAAACGACCAATCTAACGAATAGCTGGCTGAAAACCAGAGAAAGGACTATTGCCCATTTTAACAAATTATTTATTCATCTTTTTTAGCACAAATATTCGGACGCTTAGGAGGAAATAAGTAATAAATTGTGCAAAGCATCAAAAGAGAGTTGAAAAACAACGGGGCTTCGCAAGATGAGGCTGCAATGTGTCTTAATGAATCTTACAGTTCGATTCAAAGACTGGAATCAATTTGAAAGCGAAAATTCAGCAACATGAGGACGTGTTCCAGGTTGCCTTTGAGTTATAGCCCTTGTATAAGATCTCTTTCTGCATTCTTTTCTTAGATCATTTGAGATCATTGTGCCACAAGACGACAATACCTTCTAATACACAGACCAGATGTCTTAACAATCAACGACTACCTCGAAACAATCTCTTATGTGTATCCTTCTTAATAAATAATGTTCATTAATGTTAATATTAATTTATAATCAGGATGTTGATGTTCATTTATTTACAAATTGAACTCAAAAGATTGATTATAGTTTAATGTTTGGAGGCCAGTGTATATTATTCTAAATAATTGCAGATAATTCAAAATATAAATTAAATTCACTTTTAAG
The DNA here is from genome assembly GCA_019974015.1 of Nephila pilipes. Classification (NCBI taxonomy): domain Eukaryota; kingdom Metazoa; phylum Arthropoda; class Arachnida; order Araneae; family Nephilidae; genus Nephila; species Nephila pilipes. The sequence continues at coordinate 731,347 of BMAW01031630.1, read as the reverse complement.
TAAATGCATTGATCAAATACTGTACAGCCAAGTCTCCTCTTACTCGTCTTTTTATTACGTGATTTCTATTTATTTCGGAGCGAAGAAATTGCGACTACTCTCCTATAACGCAGTTTCCTTATGACGTGTTTTTCGTATGCAAGAAAATTGCAATAACTCAAACGGCTTGAAACATTTATGAATGATAGCATTTATTCCACGTGTTAAATTTATGTAGTTCACATTTTTATAGGGTATTCCCTTATTTAATAAACCAGTTATCATAGAATTTCTCTAAAAATGAGCAAAAACAATAAAGCATTACTCTCTTTTAATTTATTTTAATGTTGTCTTTAAATATGTTCCCACACAGACTTAAGGGTAATGAAGTTCCTTCGACTTGTTTAATTTGCGTTATTGGGATTGTACAACATTAGAGAACATTTAGATCGCATTTTTTAATTCAATATTGACCGGAAAAAATTATCCATAGGTTTGTAAATTGGCCGAGATAAAAAAAAATTAAGAAAACACTTAAAAAGAAAAGAATATATATATCTTGTGGATAAAATTCAAAATTTAAATTGCTTGAAGGATGGACAAATAAATACTGTCAGCTTGAAACAATTTTCTTTAATTTATAATTTATAACATGAGCTATACGTTATATTTAAGAAACTTAAATTTAAATATGTAAAATCTACATATTCATTGCCATTTCTATAGTAACATTTTATTTATTAGCGTATTAATCACACAACTTGATAATTTGAGAATGCAGTTTTTATATAAATCTGATTTACGCACAGTTTATCTATTTCTGAGATTCTATATAAAGTGATACGAATTCATTTAATCTGTACTAATTAAGAGTTCCTTATAACGTCGTTTCCATATAACAGTGTATTAATTAATCTAGTTTGTCTTATTTCTGTGTTTCTTATAACGCGGTTTCTATAGAACGAATTTTCTGCTTTAAATATATAAATTCTGTTTTTTTATTACACGGTTTCTATATAAAGCGGTCCGAATTAATCGCGTTATAGGAGACTCGAGTGTACTGAGAAAAATACACTTAAAAATATTTTGGAAATTTAATCAAAAAAAAAAAAAGTAAATGCATATGCTTCTTCAAGAGCTCTACTTGCCTCATAAGATGTTGAGACGTCCAAATCGAAATATGTCGGTACACACGCATAACTTGCAAACAAAGAACCAAATGGCAGTCCCAAAAGCCACGTGGTCATCTGCATGCCGTACATGTATATCTCAGCTGGCACTCCAATAATGTCAATGGCTGACATGAATGTTGCCATTATGCTGAAAGCCACTGGCAGTATTGCCATGCTTTTGCCGGCCATCAAGAACTCTTCCATCGTCTTTTGACGTCCGCCGCTGAATCGGAAATAGATTCCGATCACAGATGACACGGCCAGCACGATGCCAATGATGACGTAGTCCTCTACCGCTAATGATTCTGCCATGACTCAGATACAATAATCAGATTAAGTTCACGATATTTGCCTAAAAATATTTTAAAGAGATTTTACTGTCAAAATCTTAAAATTATTTCCAAGAGAAACGGGTATCCTACACACAATTTATAAAAAGTGAACTAAATTTATAAGTTACCTTTACACAATTGTGAAAGAAACCACGAATAAGTATTTCTTATATTATGATACCTGAGAATAACATTGCCACTACAGGTAACTCAGCCACTTGGTGGTTTCTTAATGAATTTTCAAGTTGACCAAGAAATGATTTTACTAGTGTGGGAAGGAAATTATGTAGACACTGTAACCGTGCACCGAACACGATTTGTTCAATTATCTTTTCTGACGACGAGGTTATCAATGCTTGCATGGCTTCCTGCGACATTGATGGTTACTTTGAACAGGTAAAGTTACATTTTTTTTGTGGTTAAGAAATCAAAGAAATATAATGCTCTCTTTATTCGGTTAGGTTTTTAAATTCTCTCCAGTAACATGTGATGAATTTTCTTAAATCGTGTATGGTTCATACATCAATCAAAATGTTTTCGGAAATCTGCAGGTTATAAGGTCAATGATGGCTAATTACCTTCACTAGAGGTTGTAATACCAGCATTCGAACATTTGTTTGCTCCATTTGCTTCTAAAAATAAACATATACATATTAAGAAAGATCCGAATACGCATAATATTAAATACTATGCGTGTATTTATCTTTCTCCATATGCGTATGTTTCTTGTTTTTTTCCCTAATAATCATGTCATCAAACAAAAGGGGGAACTGGAGAATGTGTACTTGGCTAATTTTGTTTTTCACATTCAACTAATTTCAAAGGGAAATAAAGTTCTGTTTGTAAAAATAATAAAATTGTGTTTTTTTTTTCGTTGCTCTTTTTCCTTATATGAAGTAAAATTTTGTAGGAATGTATTTATCGAGAAAAATAGGAAAGTGACCTTATTACCTTCATTGGCCATGATATCGACAGAACGAGGTGTTTTGGAAAATATGAAATTTGAAAGATGAAATTTAAAGTTAAAATCAAAATTCATTTAAGACTTCAAAGAGGAGAGATCATATTAATAGCCACATTTTTATCATTTTGTTAACTTCCTTACGTCTACCATAATTACAATTTGAAATATAAGAATGACCGTATTATTCTCAGGTATCTTACTTTGTATACTTTTTTAAAGTATCGATAGGTGATATTTTATACTTAACGTTTCATTAAAATAGCATCAAGTTTCGTACTTACATATAATAAGAAAAATAGCTCTAGCTAATAATTTTCATCGAAAATGTATTGACAGAATTTGATAAAATAACAAAAAAAAAAAAAAAAAAAAAAAAAAAGCATGGTAATATAATAAAGCAAATATCAATATTTCTTATTTACACACAGCGCGTATAAGGAACCACTTTTTGCCAATAATTGAATTCTAGCAAATAAGAGTTCTGATACATTGATGGTATTACAGATAACAACAAATTAATGAATTCCTCAAAACTCAAATATTTATAATTTGCCGCTCTGCAAACCTCATTACGACATCCAAGGGATCTCGACATCTTATGGAATAGAAGTGTCCGTTTTGTAGTGGAATGTGAACAAAAAGTTATTGTAAAGCTACGATTTCCTAAAAAACCGGCACCATCGTCTAGCAGCAGTAATATTATGGTGAATGACGTCTACCAGACGTTGTTTATGCAAACCAGTTGTGAAATTTCTTCGCATTCAACACAAGAATCATCTGGTTTACATAGAAAAATGTTTCGGTGACGTCATCTACCGCAATATTACAGCTGTCAGATAACGGCTCCGCTTTCCTGGCAAACCATTGATTAAGGACTTCAGGACATGTGTTTTCCACACCGTGGTGGTCGTAGTTGGCCTTCAGTGCCTGCAGCATTTCGAACCTTCAATCTTTGCACCCTTCCTTCTTTCTCGAATCCAAAGGAAACTTGTCTGGTCGCTTTCTGGTGTTCTTATCAATTAGATCAAAAGGACTTCCCCCTCGGTCAGTTACTAAAGTGGTTTAACTTTTGCAGTCTTTATTGAAGAGAGCCACCGCAAAGCCTTTAAAAAGTTCGTCAAAAGCAACAACACGAATGGGAACGAGTAGGATGCAATTTACGATAAGCGAAACTCTGGTGATGATAATGAGCCGATTTATGATAAGGAGAAAGAGAGGAATTTGATTATTTCTACGATGAATAAAAAATAACTTTGATGAAAACTTATTTCCTCATTGAAAGCCTATAAAACTCAGCGAGCTCCTTTTTGTAATGATAACTTATTTCATTAGATAAGAGAATCGCGAGATTCTTTAATGACAACGAAAAGTTTATTTAATATCAGCTAGTAAATTCTCGGAACTTAATTTTGCTCTTATCTTCCCATTCCGCGTTCTCTCTTCCTCAGTTACATAATTTTGTCAACCCTGCTCGACAAAGAATGATGAATACTCTTTCTCTCGCCAAATGGCGCCAGATATTACACTTATAAACGTTAGAATACAATACTCATTTAGGAGTGCGCAAAAGATTCATTCCTTTACACAATAACACCCACCGTATGTCGTAGTACGAATATTTTTCATTTTCTCCTTTGACCTCTAGATCCGAAATGTATGTAGCGTGTCACTGACAGATTAATAGGAGAAGCAATGAAATAAATGTAATTCAAATGTTTATAAATTATTAAATACTCATATTTAACTATTATTTGTTTGTAATTTTTAATAAAGACATCATCGAAGCTAAAGAGTACAATCAAAACATGTGCTGAAAAATACATTATAACATCACTAGTTAGAATGGTTGAATTCAAATCAAGACTTTGATTATATATCTATCTATATATTAGATCTGACACTGCCATTTATCATATGGTGTCAAACAACATCATCAGATGAAGTTTGTATACCTACTTCGACTAAAAACCAGAAAAAGCAGCTAGTGACAACATTAATAAAATATATAGTAAACTGATCATAAAATTGTTGTATTTTTTCAATTTCACGGAAGATGATTTTTATCATTAACACATAAAGCGAAATTTCGTAAATAAAAACGTGTATCGATTATATGCCAATGCATATCTTATTTTTTTTACATCCCTGAGCCCTCGAGCAGTTTATTAGACTTTCCATAGGATAAAAGGCTTAGCTGACATTTTGGATGCGAATGGGGGTTGAGAACGAATTAAATTTACTCGTCGCAACATCAATGAATCAAGTTTTTAAAAAAATAAAATCATGAAAAATAGTCTAAACAAAACTCATATCGTATGAATGGAAGAAAATGAATTTAATGAATAAATGATAATTCATTAATGTCGCTCTTAGAAGCAACTGGATGACTATTGGCAACAGACCTCTCAATTCTGAACATCATTTAAGTGAGGAGGACGACACCTTCCTTGGTACCTCTCTCTTCAAACTTCCAAACCACGCGAATGAGAGTTAGAACCTCTACAAGTTCAATGTGCACCAAATCCACCACATGGTGAGTCATAAGTTGCATCAAGGGCATGAATCCTCGAATCGACAGAAATAACGCCGGTCGCGAGTTAGCGAACATGACCACTAGGCTACCGAAGCCACAAAGCCAATTTGAAATGCAATGTCTTTAATTTGATAAGAATATTTCCATTTTGTAAGAAGTTTTCTAATTACTTCTTAATTCACTATTTACGTGACCTAAGTTTCAAAAAATACTTTGTTTACCAAGAAAGGCTTGTTTTACTTAATTTTGAACCGGGTAGTCCACCTCTACAACTAGGTAAAAGGTTGAGCTGACCAGAAAATGCCTGATGAATATACTAATGACTGTTTATTAACATCGCGCATAGAACAACACGGGGACCGTTGGGTGGTTACGAAATGTTTTGCATTCTAACTAAAGGTTGTAATCACCAGAAAACTACGAAATCCATTGATCTCATATTTTTGAACTATGCTATAGTTACAAGGATGAAATGTCACCCAGCTCCACCCCTCACCTGCGTTAGATCTTTGAGCCCAGTTATATTTAACGTGAATTATTCCCTCTGTGCTATGGGTCTTTAATGGCAGAAGGATATAGGAACAAACTAAAAAACAAGTTATATATTGTCCTCTTAACTTAACGAATTACCTTAAAAAAAAACGATGTTGCGGAGTTGAGATGGATAATTTAAAAGTGTATAGAATGAATATTGAGTAACTTATAATTACAATAAAAAACATTCAATTAAGGCAACATTTAGATTAGAAACGTAAAGATCCTCGTTATAAAAATGGAGTTCTCCCAAACACAAGTGTCTCCTCGCAAAGACGACTCGAACAAGAATAAACAAAAAAAAGGAGTTCGCCAGTCCTAACTCGAGGTTATTGACCCTAGGATTTCCTACGGATAAAATGCTCGTTATAACTACGGTTTCCTAGAGAAGTGAAGCCGTTATTTGGAGTCCACAATATTGTGGTGGATGGCGTCATTAAAAAATTGTCTAAATAAGCCAGATAGCATCGTTTCTTAAAAAGCGTTGAATGCAAGGGAACAACGTCGCTGGTTTGTACAGAGACAACATTTTATTGACGTCATCCGCTACAATATTGCGTCCGCTAGATGACGAGTTTCTTAGGAAACCATAGCTTAAGATTCAACTCCCAAGAAAGAGGGTCGAAGATAAAAATCACCCTCGAGCTGTCATCTAAAATAATGCTCACATGTCTGAAAAAAGACGCGAGATCGCAGCACCAACAGGTGAATACTTGAGTGTGAATGATTTCTATATTGATGTAGATAATAAAAACCAACAAGAATGTGATTAAAAATAAAAAATAATTACAACTCAAATCTAAAAAATATAATTCTACCAAAGAAAAAAAGTTTATAAGCTTAAAGTTTAAATAACGTTAACACTAAAAATTGTATTAATTTGTTCAGAAACATATTTTACAATTTCAATATTTTACAAGTTTTCGATTCAGCAATTCTTCCAATGAATTATGCCGCTACGCGGCAGCCTCATTCAAAAGAGTTCGGGCGTTGCACGAAATAATTATATAGGCAAAGTAGGTAAGAAATAGTATATTAAACATTAACCTAGCTTTTGTAACTTTTTCCTTCGTTGAAGAAGCATCGTTTTTGTTTTCAATATCCATTCAATCCATGTGTTTGTTAAAACAAATTCTCGGAATACAAAGAAATCTCAGAACTTACGTATAAAGTTGCTCACCGATTGTATCACGCAGGGGGTGTAGAAAAAAATTCAATTTAAAGTCTATGATCTTAGTATCTCTGTGATTCAAATGTAAAGAAATGCATATTAGTATCGTTTTAGAATCTAGAAGTGTTGAAAGTATTAACAAGATACTTTGACAGAGAAAAAAATACATCACCATTAAAATATAAATACTAAATGCCTTATTCTTATCAAAGTGACTATTAAGATTGATGATAACTATTGCCTTATATAACACCATTTGTGAATCAGAATTTCATTTCATCCTTTATAAACTATTTATAACCTGGGATGATTGCAAATAATTTGCATTTATGGAACATAAAATTGAAAACACTTAGCACTGTGTTAGTGATCAAAACGCTTTATATCTCGAAAAATCAGTAATTATATTTCTGCTGAAATACTTGATGTTATGATTTAACGTGAAATTTAATGAGGATTGAAAAGTAATTAAAAACGATCAATATATTTAGTTTCCAAGCATTTACATACTTATCACTAATTCATATAGAACATTTATCATAACTACCTGATTTCATCAACAGGTCTTCAATTATGTAAGCAATTTGAGATTCAATAAATCGGGATATTGCCTGTAAGAAAATCTTATTATTATTTGTACTAAAATTTATCTTGGATTAAATTTACTTTTGAATAAATTCTTTATGGAGAAGCAGGAACTTTCGGTAGTACGGTCTTGGTCGAGAGTTCGTATCTGGCATTGTTTCAGTCGAATTCTAATTCTACTGAAGATTGTTCGATCAAATTCCTCACGTAAGTATGTCACAGCCTCTGATTACTCTCTCTGTTATCTTAAAATTTAATCCCGAGATCTAATTTTCGACTTAAGGTCAAGTATACTAATTAATTAAAATTGTCAGTTCCGACCAAAATATCTTTATTTATTCCTCAAATATGGGGAATGCTCTCCACAGTTATGTTTTTTTTTTTCTACGAGAACTAAGAATTTTTTTTAACCTGTTAAATAATCCTCTTTCCGGAATAATAATACGAGTATATCCTACAATTTCTCCTACAGCGTCGAGTCCTAATCTAATAAAAAGACGCAAAACACGTCCGAATACTACCGCACCCATCACCTCAACATTCCTATTATTGTAAGTTTAATTTTTAAGTTCAATTCTAAATCACTTTTATACGACTTTTTTACATCTGTTTACTCCGCTTCCAAAGTTCACTTAATTTGCACTTCATTCCGTTTCATTGGAAAGAAGCCGAGAATTTAAAAAATAAAATCAAAAAGAAACCCCAGATGTTAGTTGAAGAGAAATAATCGCGAATGACTTATGTTACAAGCGTGGTGTGGAAGTTAGGAGAAGGGAGTGAATGCTCAGATGTCGTAGTCCTCATTTGACCATGGATGAAAATGACGAGGGTTGTCACCAATAGCTATCGTGTTACTTCTTAAAGCAATGCCAATAAACTATCACAGTTACTTGGAGGAACAGCGCATTTGATCAGCTATCAGTATTTTTTTTCTTCCACAAGTTTTATTTATTGTTTGTATTTTTGTTGAAGTGAAATGAAATATTTTTTTAAGATTTAAGTTACATATTAGGGAGTTAGTTATCAAATAACGTAACGTGCCTCTATTAACGTGACATTGTAAGAAATAAAATAGATTTCATCTAGTATGGCAACAAAAATGAATACAGTTGCAAACTGTGTGAATGTGTATTGCGTAAGGCAAATGAATGGATATAGAATAAAATGGAGAACAACGTAGAAAAACAATTTTATATTGAAATTTTAAATTCTTTTTTAAGTGAAGCCAACCATACATAATTGCAGTTTTAGCATACATGGCGTTAAGAAAAACGAAGTTACAATAATAGTTTAAAATATACTACGCTTTTTTTCAATACAGAATCTTTTGTCGATGTGATATCAACTACTATATTTGAAACAGATAAACTAATTTAAGATTATTATATTATACTGTTTATTTAAATGAACAGAAATTATTCTAGGGAAAATCAAAGAGATCAATTCCTTACAAAAAATCCGCCGAATATGGTAAAATTATATTAATATCTTAATATTATCTTCTCCTATCGAGAAATGTTTCTAAAAATTTAGTTCCAAGAAACAACGTTGGAACCAAAGAAAACATGCAAATGAGAAAATGAAATAAAATTAAGTAAATAATTTTTTATCAATCTTTTATTTAAAGATGGATAAAAAATTATAAAAAGATTTAATGTAAAATAATATATAATTCATAAATGCTTGTGGAGCTTAACTAAAATACCAAGGCAATTATTGTAAATTAAGTAGCCCCCTTACTACTTATTTATGTAGGATATCAAAAGAAATATTAACATCTCAAGTGTTTATAAATTATGTATTTTACTTGAAATTTTATTTGTATACATTTTAGTAAATCTTTAAATAAAAGCTCGAACTATTTTTTTTATTTAATTATTCTTTTTTTGTTTTGAAGTTTAAGACTAAAATGCAGTTACGTGAGCTATACGTGTGGGAAAAAATTTCAACTCAACTGGACATTGTTAAGTTCAGATCCCGAGATCCAGGTTTCCTTTAAGCCCGTCTCTGCTTGAGTATGAGATAATATTGCATAGACATGGGATCTGTATGTCAAATTTCAGCTTTATCTAATAATAAGAGGTTGGTTAACATTCGAGTACAAGTTTTGAACTGGAAACATATATAATTTTTTATATGAATAAAACATGTTAAATAAAAGCATGTAATAAATTGAGTTTGAAGATAAATAGAAAAAAAATTAATAAAAATGAATGAAACGTAGATTTATCTTAATAGCATTGAATTTATTTCGTTTATGAGCTGTGGCTATTAACGATACTGACGCTGCTGCAGAAGAAGTACGCATTCACTCCAGCTACCGACAGCTGTTTAGCGTGAAGCCGTCTCTTTCGATTGCAGTGTCTCTCGCTTCTGTAAGCAAATCCGTATACCCGTAACCTACGATCGCTTTTTTTTTTTTTTTTTTTTTTTTTTGGGG
>BMAW01031630.1:652003-701984 GCA_019974015.1 Nephila pilipes | reverse complement strand
GTAGTTGTTTATTTATTTGTATAGCCTACACCTTCTGATTGGATGTTATGGGAAAGGAAGGTAGCAGCAACGCCACGTTCCCATATGATTAATAAATATTATGGCAGAGTGAGAAAAAGAAGAAAGTGATTTAAGGTGGGTCACCACAAATAATAAAGGATGAAGCCGGAATTCTGAAAATGAAGGGGAAAAAATTCAGAAAAAAGTGCAATTACACGGTCAGAAATGTGCAAACCTTCATAAAAGTTATTCATTGTACTTAAAACATAATACTGCATCGGAATATTAAGTGCAAATTGCTGGAGTTGTTGCCATTCACCATCATTGGACACGTGTCCGAAAACTAATTTCAAAAATATTTGCAGTTCCTGAAAGTAGAAACTGCGTAGAGAAATGTCGATATAACCATTTTCAGGTATGAACAATCTTCATATTTAATCTGTAGAATTACGATGACGTGTCACTGGGCGAATAGAAGCGAAACAGAGTCAATCCTATGCATCAAGACTCAGATCTTTTCTACTAACAGCTGCAGCGAATCTCGTATCCAGATCAGCTGTGTGCAGAAGGTTTTACAAAGAAGAATTACATGCAAGAATTCTGTGTACCTCTAAAAGCATGCCATTTTAATTGGATATGTACATATTTAAATAAAAGTGCAAATCATTGGATGTCTGTTCTTTGTACTGATGCGTCCAGATTTGTTTAGCAAAGTCATTCAAGTAGATTGTTGTTCTGGAGGGAACAAGAAATCCGTTATTATTCCACTCATATCCAGTGACAAAGTTCTTGATACTATTGTTGATTCTAACCCAGTTGGGGGACTCCTTCATCATGCTAGATCACACAGATCTCGGTTGGTGAAGTATTACTATCATGAAGAGATCATTATACGGAAGGATTATACATTTCATGAAGATATCATTATAAGGAAAGATTACAATATGTCCTGTGATGATCATTATATACAAAGTCCTCTGAACTTGAATCACATTAAAGATGTTTGTGATCCTTTAGGGAAACATATTATTGTATTTACCATACCCCCTTCATTTCTTCAGGGTCTTCCGACAGTCTCGACAAATAAATGGTCTTTACTTCCAACTGAGTTAATAAACACTGTTATTTTGAGCATAACTATCGTGTAATTTGAGATGACAAATACTCGTATTGAAGCTGATAACACATTGAATTCAAATACTACGTTTTTTGGTATGTTTTCATTATGTGTATTTTCAAGGTAGAGCATAAGCCTATCGTTCTTCATTTGTGCTCAAAAGAAGCATTGTTTGAATCATTGAAGAAAATCGACAATCAAATTTTTTTTCCTCGCTTTTTCTTAGCTTTGGAAAACCAGTGTATTTTTGGAAATGCAAGTGAATTTCAAATTATTGAAATAAAAATCTGTTAAAACAAAAAGAAGGGATTTGGGACGTGAGGTTAATATAAGAATAATAATAATAAAAAAAGTTTTTATATATCTACAGAAATTTGAAAGTTTGAATATTATTTCCAAGAAACTAAAATGGTCAACAGATAAATAAAATTAAAATTATATTCACTGATATATTTGAAACTGAAAGCTACAATCTACAAATAAATATGAATTAGAACTACAGTCCAGTCGAAGCTTTGTTAATCAAGCTGCACTGGAAAAATCTCGTATTTAACTTTTTTTTATAGAAACAATTGCCCCTAAAGTGAAAACAATATATTACACTTCTGTATTTTTAACACGTAACATTATTTTTATAGATTTTTTTTTTTCATATTTTGTAAGTATGAGAAACATTAAAAGGATAATTCATAGAAATGTAAAAGTACATTACCTTTCTTCTTCTGTAAGACCTAACGCTTCTATACCACTTTCAATTAAAGATTCGTCAGTGGTGTTAAGAAATTCAAAAGGAAAAGATGTGGTATTTTTTATGCATCCCTCTGTGCTCTGTGGAAGTGCTTGCATTTTTGGTTTGGTAATATATGAGCCGAATCCAAGCCAAGCATTAATGATAAAACCTGCCGTTAAGCCAATCAGAGTACCCTAGATCAAAAAATAAAATGGTTTACAATATTCCTTTATTTTGCATGATAAATTAAGAAACTTTTAAGTACTGCTATGACAGTAATGATTTAAATTTGAAATCGAAATCGAAACAGAAATTTATTTGCATAATTATTACATAACGTGAGTTTATTCCATTTATAAAAACATTAATTTTGAAATTAAAGAAATTAGGTATATAAATTGTAAAAATTAAATTCCATCAGTAACGATAAAGTAATTTAATAATTAATTGAATTAATTATTCTAGTTATTATATAATTTAATTATATACATTCATTAATTGGTTAGAAATATATTTATTGTGCACATAATTGATTAGTCAAGTAAACTCATACTCCTCCTGTAATAAATAATGCAACATCATAAAGGAATCACGTGAATAAATTGAAACTGCTGCAAATGCAATAATTGTTACATTCATATTATTGGAATGCCAATATTCACCCCTCATGGGTAGAGTGATAAATGACCTCAGAACTGCTAATGCAGTCGTAATAAATAGAGAACTGTACCGGTAATTAATGGTTGTCTGATACTGGTACATACTTCATAAAAAAAAAGAATGTTTCGACGACGACACAGGACTCCATAAGAGCAAGTTTCTGAGTTTGAACAGATACTAATGATCGACCTTCAAGAAAGGAATTTTTTTTTGTTATCATATAATAGCTGCTTTTTCCGAGGCGTGATCCCACGATAGTGATGCGAATGTGAATATAGCAGACTCAAGGGAACCAAGCGAATCGAAAATCTGGTCGAGGACGAGCAAATAATGCTTTAGAACGGGGTCATAGACTAATCCTTCTGTGTGGCAATGATGGATCGTGCATCTTGACAGTCGATATACATCGTGTCATTGTTTGCTTCAGTATTTCATCAGTATCTGCTACACCATGGACTCCGTGCTCGAGTTTCTTTGTACAGGATTCCCCTCAAGTAAAAGCATCGACGTTTGCTTGTCTACATAGACATCGATGAGTCGAATGGCAACAAGTAATCTTTTCTGATGAATCATTCTTTAATTTGTGGTGTAGTAATGGCCGTGTTGGACACTATACCGATGAATGTAACCTTCCAGGATGCTTTATTCAACATCTTAGAGGACGAATGCCAAGAATGATGGCTTGGAGAGCCAGGGGGTATCATGTACAGTTTCAGCTGTTAGACACTGTAGGTAATATCGACAGTAACCGGTTTACTGGTGAAAATTTGGAGCCTGGTATTGCTGAAAAGTTTCATGGTCCGTCGAGCTTCAACGGGCAATTTAGTAATTAGAATAATTTTAAAATTCAATTTCAGAACTTAATTCAAAATAATCCGAAATTATTAGATTTTCAAAAGCTCTATTATTTAAATGCCTCTCTTAAAGGTGCTGCAAAGCAAGTGAGGTCCCCAAATGATAGTTTCGAACCCTTGTTTAAAGCTCTTACGCTACGGTATGAAATGTTTCAAACTCGTTAAGAGAACTGTATTTCAAGAGGCCAGTGCTCGCCTACATTTTGCTCAGAATGATCAAACCTTTTTTTCAGCACAACAGATATAATTTCTTCATTGGCCTGCTTATTCAGTGAATATGCCGCCTGTTGAACATGTCTGAGATTCTATCAATAGGTGACCTTCTCGTGATATTCGTACCGTAAATGAAATAGATGAATCTTAGGTTCGATAAAGGCACGTATACAAATTGAATATGTAATTCGATTCCACATCGTACAGAAACACACACTGTAGCGAGTAGAAGCTACCCAAAAAGCTGAAATTTGCACTTAGTGTTAATTTTTTAATTTTTAATGTTACTGGAATAAATTTCTTTCAATTCTGATGAGTTTCTACATGGTGTTGTATTTTTTAATAAACACGATTGCTTAAATAACTATTTTGATAACTTTAGGGGACACATAGTATCCTGCGTTCAATTTTTTAAAATTAGATATACAACTTTATACATTTTTTTAAAGTTTTAATTCACCTTGTTTAAACACACATAAAATATATATTCCAGGAAGCAACAATTTCATTTTAAAGCAAAAAAGTTTTTAAAATTTAAAATTTTTTCAAATTAATTCAATATCTTAAATATTCCAACCATTTCTTCGAATCTTATTACTTTTGAACAATTTGTTTTCTGAATTTCTTCGAGGCGTTTCTCACAATAGTGCGCTTGGACTTAGCTAAACGAGTCCTAATCATACTTTTACAATTGTTTTTCTATTATACACTAGGAGAAACAAAAAAAAAAAATCTAATTATTTGTGGATTTTTAAATAATATTTTTTTTTTATCTAAATTCTAACTCCATGCATAGAAATATCGCACATATTATGCAAAAAAATCATAAGAAAAAATTCAAAACCTTATATTGATTATAAAATACGCCTTAGAGTTTTAAATACATGATCTTTCATAAAATTAAAAAACTGAGAAAGAGCAACTTAAAATTGTAAAGATTAATGGAAAAAAAACTATTAAGGAAAATTTAAACAAGTCGTCAAATAATGTATCTAGATCTATGAAACTTTATGCATATATTTAAAAAACTCATACGATTGAATTAAGGTATAACATTTTTCCCCCGTTATTTTGGTCTTTTATTTGATATTGATTCCCTTAAGGCACCGGTCATTTGATTTCGTGAATGTAATGTTAACCCTAGAGAATTCCTAATACCGTTCTTAAATCTTTACTATTGTATCTATTTGAATGCAATAAAGTGCAGAAAATAATGAAGGTTTCTGAGGAATTAGGTTTTCTCTTCAATTTTTAAAAATGTTTTTACTGTTATTTTAATCATTCGTTTTTTTTTTTTTTTTTTTCTCTGTTTTTTGTGAGTTTTCCTGTCTTTAAAATTATTCTAAAACGTTTTCAAAAATCAGAGGAAAAATATAATTCCGCAAAAACCTTCATTATTTTTTTCACTTTCGGATGCACTTTATTGCATTCAGATAAATAAAATAGTAAAGATAATTTAGAATGGTTGTGGAAATTCCATAGGATTAACAATAGGTTTACAAAATCAAAATGGCCGGTAGACGGGAGCCTTGAGCCAATTATCTCAAACTCGCCGTCCGCGAGCCACATGTAGTTCATAATATATTTGTGACATTGAAAGTTTTACTAAAATTATCATAGTTTAATTTTTAAGTTGTTTGATTACACATTGTAATTGGTAATGAATCGCAACTCTGACCAGTAACTAGTCGTGTGGAAGCGGTTCACTAATGGTACTACCAATTGAAAATCGAATATTGTAGCAATATAAGATAAACCTTACTTCACACCACTTCTTTACTACTGCCTTGCTTGGCGAGTCTATTAGTAAATATTCCACTCTCAGTACATAAGAAAAATAAATTTATTCCTTCTATGCTTATTAATTTGTGTGATTATCCTGGCAAGATAATATTCAAGCAAAATAATGATGATTTTTATTAATTTTTTTCTGGTTATTTTGTATTAACGATTACTCATCTACCTCTCTTGCATTCAGTATGTCTTTATCGAAAATACGTGGTAAAAAAATTGCAGATGTTCATCGGTATTTCCAAGTAAAGTGATAATTTTTTTAATGTGACACGAAAGGTAAAATGATATGCTTATAGTCGTCCTTATTATATTAACCGTGTACTTGTACTGTCTGCGTCAGGCAGCAAAGACGTCTTCTAGCGACCTCACAAGACAAGAAGGAACACTTCAGTGAAGACAAAAGACGCTGAGAATGAACACATCGTAACTTTCCGTCCCTTTATTTTTTATGTATATTTTAGAATTACATCCTTAATTGTTTTCCGTACATAACTTTATCTCAAGTAATATAAAACTGTTACACTAACGAATATAATTTACTGAATCAACACGAACCCTAGCCGAAACTGGCATTAAACGGAAGTCCAACGACCGTTACATGCTTGATATGTAATGTTAACAGCATACCAAAGCTGCATTTAATGAAACGTCACTTTTAACAACATAAACACACAATACAATCCATGTGAAGGTAAATTAAAGAAAGAAAAAAGAAACTAACGCCGTAACTACTTATTATAGTCTCGACGTGGTTTGACACCCTTGGTTTAACTGATATTGTATAAGCCAACAGTATGCAAAATATACAAACTGTGTGACTAACGATTTTTAGAATATATGAGAGTGCTTCGAAAAACATTTGTATTTGAAGACAAGTGGCATAATTAGGGTAAATTATTGTTACCGTTAGGTGCTGCCATCTGTTAAGTAGAGCATAAGCAAATCTGACATTGATCCATGAATTAATTTTGATTTGGTAGACATTTACTGCCAAATCAAAATTTGATTGTTGACGACATCATTTTGCATCGGGTTGTCACCAATGATGATAAATGGATTCATCATTATAAACCGGAAAAATCAAGCAGCAGTCAAAGCAATGCTTTGTTTCAGAGGAATCTCCTCTAAAGAAGGCGATGATGATCTCATCAGCCGGAAAAGTTATGACGAAGAATTTTTGAGCTGCAAAAGGCGACGGGATCACGAATTCGACTAACTGAGACTTTGACAGTTGTCCAGAGAGTCATGGTGCTAAGTAAAAAAAAAAACCAATTTTCCTTGTCACGAGTGACATCTCTTGGATGCTCTGAGGACTTATTGAACGACCCTAATAGCGATACATTGCATTTATTGTTGAAATGTGTGATTAAATTTCAAATTATATTGTAAGAATGCATAGGAACTAAAAATATTGTTTGTAGTCATGGAAGATCTGGGGAAGATTTAAAAGAAAGAAATGTATAAAACATTATAACTCAGATTAGAGGAGGAAATATGTGAAACATGAAATTTGAGCTGGTCACTTCAGTAAAACGGAAGTTATATAAACACCTTGAAGATGAATGCTTTGTTTATATCTCACCTCCCTACATTATGTTCTTTTTGGAACTTTTATACATATTAAATTATATACCTAAAAACTATGTTTATAGTAGATAAGTTGGCAACAAAGAAATATAATCAAAATTATTCAATTTAACTTTGAAGATAATGAAAAACGTAAATAATATAGTTTAACCAAACAAAAAAAATCATAAATCTTGCAATTCAAAACAACTCATACACTGAAGAATAATTGGTTTGAGAAAACCTTCATGAATAAAATGATTTAGTGGATAAAATCGCAAAGTGAAAAGCATAAATTTAAAACCGATGGGGGTAAGGCCAGAAGTTTATTAATGAAAGAAATTTTTTCAAAGTTTCCCTGATTAAAAAAAAAACATTTTTAAAAAACGTTAAAGTTTATAAACATTGGAGTAAATAGCAATTACTATTTTTTTTTAAAAAATGAAGCTGTTACTATTTATGAAATATTGCATTAGCTTAATAGGTATTAAATTGAATAAGAGTGAACGTTAAATTTTATTTCGTCCCGTAGATGAATTTAAAAAATTAGCAATCCAGCTACCAAACATTGAATATCTTTAGAGCGTAATAATACTTAAGAAACTTATAATTAATGTATATGAACAACTTTTAAAATTTTTGAATATTTTAGTACATTTTTAACGAGGAACAAACAAATGAATAAATATAACGACCTCCAAAATAATCTATGATTATTAATAAATAGGCTGTGAGAAAGAGAGTTTTTGAAAAAAAAAGATTTTTTTTGTGGAAATATACTTGCATGGCTCCCTGTGGCCGTGGTAGCCTAGTGGTCTTGGTTTCGGATTCGTGGCCGGCGGTTTTCGTTCAGTCGCGGGTTCGATCCTTGGCCGCCTAAGACCCGCCGTGTAGCCGGCGCAGATGCACGTTAAATCTGTCGGGATCCAAACTCCTCCCGTTGGCAGGGTGTGAATGTTAGGAGAGGGGGGTTTCAGCTCAGGTGTCGTCCTCGTCACTTGACCATGGTTCAAAATTACGAAATCCGTCGCCAATAGCCCTCGTGTTGCTTCTAGCGCGACGTTAATATAAAATAAACTAAACTAAGCGCGGCTCCCTCTCTACACATCAAGGAAGCTCCCTAGAAATTCAGAGTGAAGCTATCAACGAGGCGAATTTTAATATATTACAGACAAAAAAGTAAACAATTTTACTAATTTATAAAATGTATTGATATCAATTAAGTATAATATCGGCTGATTTCTGCAATAGATTTGATCCTATTTTAGACCACGCTTTGGTGACGAAAAACAAAATGCTTACAAATCGCTAATACGGTTGATTTAATAACAGATAAATTGCTATTTTTTTTTTATTACGTCTGGATTGCAATACAATTGGACTAAAATAGGATTTTACCCAGTTAATCAAACAACAAAAGACATTTTGATCACAAGGGTGGAAAAAGAAATATGAAGATAGATAATGAAGAAAAAGGAAAAATCATATTTTAGCTCTTGTCTTGGAGTGGGCAATCAAAATTGCGTCACAAAGCGCGATTGATGGGCCAAATTGGCAACCCTTATAAAAATATAACCCTTACATATATTGAGCATAATAAAAATTTTATAAGCATTATGGCGCCAATTTGTTTTCCGACACCGATGTGTGGACTAAAATAAGATCCAACCCGAAAAAAAAATAGATAATGTATCGTTATACGTTAAAAATGTAAGATAAACAAATATACTATTCTGCAGTTAGTGATAAAAGATTCCCCACAATTATTTCAAAATAATTAATTAGACTTTCATGAAAAAACAAGAAGAATCGTCATCGCTTTCCGCATACACAACTAAAAATAATTCAAGTGAGAAATAAATGATTGGTAATCAGGTAAGCTGAGAGTCGTTTCACGAAACACGACAGATGAACTGATACAATAGATGATACATGTCTCAAATTGTGTGTTGGGGAATCGACAACCGTCAGCATGCGAACTATTCGAAGATAATTCTTCGATATGGGTTTCCGAAGCCTCATACCGAAGGCTTGCTGGCATACCTTAAGGCTGTCTTCGTGTGCAATATTAAATATTAGGGCCCTAAATTGGAACACTTTTTCCGATAACAATACGCTCCGATATTAGTTTCTACATTCTGACTTTGCTATCTTTTAGAGAAAATAGTAGTGTACAATACTACTCATTTCTATCTGAATCAAACACTTTTTGCGGCGTAGAATGTGTTCCATGTTTCGTTTCGATGCTGAATACAAATTGGTTTTGAACCTTTCTTGCTCAAGTGAAAAATAGCGTATTTTCAATTATTTCCTAAATTGTAAGAGAATTGCTGTTGAGAATCCGTGGTCTTCGCAGATGGTAATCACGTGGTTTTCGTAGGTGGATCTAGCTGCCCCACTTACGTCAAACTCACGTGGTGTACTTATATATAAAGAAGTTAATTTTATTTTTACCGGAGAGGAGAGAGAGAGAGAGAGAGGAGATTCTAGATAGATCATGGGCCAGATAGACGCTAGCTTTCCAGGAGCCCTTTTGGTATTTTTTAAGCGATCAGCTGCTCTAGGTCTGCAGCAGGTATGTTTCTCGGAATTTATCTTGCATAATTCAAATTTATTTTAATGAAAATAAACTGCAGAACTGTAATTGTTTTTGTTGAGTTTATCGTTGAAAATAAACAATGAAAAGACCATGAAGTGGTTTTTAATTCTGGCACTAAAAAACGGCTAGTAATTAATAAGGAATAGATAATTCTAAATGTTATTTGTTTTTAAATAAAGAATTTTTTTAACTGCATCATATATGAATGTACGTGTTACAACATCACACACATTCATGAAAACTGGAACAATTTTGTGTCGGAAAATGTGCTCCAATCGGGTTCTTGGACATTTCGCGAAAAGAGCCCCAAGTGACAGAAGGGCACAAATCAATCATGGTGTGAATTTTCTCCAGGATAACTTCACACATTAGAAGAATCCAGGCCCTGTTGTCTGCATGATACTGAATAAGCGTTAGTAATCTCAGCAATTAGCAAAAAAATGTGTGGATAAAAGTCACATTTTTCCTATCAAAATTTTTAAAATTATTTAGGAATCCGCTTTTAAATAATACTGGGTAAGTACCTGATGATGTACAAATGATGTGTAGTTATTTTTCATAATACTTTGTTGAGAAAAATCACTTTGTATCCCTTTTCATGCTTTAAAATGTTTTTAAATATGCAAATGCTGTTAAATAAGGAAAATGTTAAATAATACGAATGCTGTTAAATAATTAAATTCAAAATATATGAGTTAAAAATGATGTTATTGACTTACGGGTTCATTGGCCGTCGTACTAAACATCCCCAATGAGTAGATTCCTAGAATGGGTCCGCCCACCATTCCGAACACAACGTTAGAGGCTTCCATGACTCCTCTGAAGTTCGCCACCAGGAAAGTTAACATCAAAGTAAGGACGCCATATCCTACAGCTAAAAGAAATATTTTCTCCATATTTATAAATCGAAACCTAATTACTTAATTAATATATAGTAATTAATATTTTTATCGGTTGTTTTAAAAATTATTAGTTTGATTTAGTCATATCAAAAATGACATTTTTTTTTTTGTTAAAGGTGATAATTTCATTGCTTTCGGAATTACAAATATGTGACGTACTTTCCTCATATCTTTTGATCAATGTTTTCTATTGACCCTAAATTTATATTTATTTGATATAAACCTTCCTATATTCAAAAAGTGTACACTTCTAAGTTCTTGTTAGTCCTGTCTTCACATTATGTTTTGCAGCGTTATTCAAACATTATGCAGTGAAAATTATTAAAAGTCATAAATAAAGTTATACTATTGGTAATCGAAACTGCTACATCAAGAAAGAGATGCGCTACACTCTCTAAATTTACACGACAAGAAGAAGATGCTGCGATATGCAAATGATTATCTTTGCAACGCTTTGATACCAAACAATTAATGCTTCGATCGAGATTCCACAATTGTCTGCAGTACATAGAATCGATGGGTTAAGGATGGTAGTACGGAAAGCCAAGGATATCTCAATGACCTGCTATCACTTACAACCTAGAAGACAGACACGTTACCCGCATGATATGAATGGATCATACAGCCACAAATGAGATATTTTGCAAGACAACAAATGACTACATGAACATTTCGACAACGTTTGCAGCAGCATGTACTGTCAGTTTGGCCAGTGGCTGAGCCCTATCTTCGAGGACTACCAAACGACATCTTCCAACAAGATAATACAAGACCACATGTTTTTGACTTTCCCAGTACACGGAGTATTCGATTGTTGCCCTGGCCTTGTGGCAGATCTGAAGACGGTCTCCAGATCTGTCACCCATTGAAATAATCTGATCATGGGTTGATGAGAGACTGGCCCGCCACCTCTCTCCAGCGAATACGATTGATGAAGTATGGCACAGACTTGAAGCAGCATGGAATGAGTAGCCCGTTTCTGTCATCTAATCTCAGTTCGATTCCATGCCTAACCGATTAAGGGTCGTTTCAACTACCAAGGGTGGCAGCTGTTTCTACTAATTTCGCACCCTTGTAAACCCCCAAATTGATTGCAAATTTAATCTTTTTGTATTGATGCATATTGTTTAGGTATCTTTTTTTTTTTTTGTATTTCATTTCCTTCATTTTGACATGCATTGTTTGACACGAAAAATAGAACTGAAAGAGATATACGAGAGTTTGATTTAGAAACATCTGTACAATTTTATCGCTTCCTTATATTCTCCTATAAAAGCTAATTTTTTAAAAGGAACATATATGAAGAAAAAAAAACAAATCTTAATGGTATAAAAAATATGAGTTTCTCATTGTACTCAATATAAATAAATTATACATTATATATTTTTGTATGAATTGGTCAAACCTTTTTTTTTTTTTTTTTTTGATTATTTAAAAAATCTTTTGAAGGAGTTCTTGCATTATGCTGTTATATAAGAATAATATCAAAATTCTATTTATGTTACAAGCAATTCATTATTCAAACTGCCTCCTCGTTAAAGTGTCGAAATCATTATCAGAATTTTTCTGAAGTACTCTTTTTGAGTTTTTTTTAAATCACTGATAGTTGAGAGTTATGTAATGATTACGAAAATTTCGAGGTTACGTTAAATGTTTATATAACAAAAACGTGCTTATAAAACGAAATCGTGGTGAATAAATAGAGTAAGAGATAGGATAAGTAAACCGAATAAAATATTTACTCTAGACACATAATGCAGTGCTAAAGGTCAGATTTTAAGGGGATATAAAACCATAAAAATGACTGAAATATGGAAAATATTGTTATTACTTTAATTTAATTGTATAATGTTTATAAATATTTAAACAAAATTACGCAGCTCTATCAACATTATTTGGCGAGTTATTTAAATACTTATTAATATTGTACCAAATCATTTCCCTCACTTTCGAAACCTTAATTTCCTTTTTTGCTTTCCATTAATCATGGTGATCAAGTACTTAAAATACTATGACTTTTTTTGTTGAAGAGTGTAAAGATTTGAAATTTTTACAAGTTATTTTGCATAATGTGTTTAGTAAATTTACACTTGAGAAATAAGAATTCAGTAGAATAGTTATTTTTTTTACAAATACGGTGGGCGTGTTGATTGTCTTATTCCCTCAACCACCTAACCGGAGAGAACCCCCGAAAGAGTCAGCAACAGAGATGACCCTTTTTTCCCGGCCCCTAGTGCAGATGCGGCTAACATGGTTTCCTCCTTTCTCCAATAGAGGAAGAGAGAGATATTTTTTAAAAAATGTAAATCAATAAGAAAAGCTGATTTAATTGCTTTTTCTCCGAAAAAGTGACTTTTTAAAAATATTGCTTACTCAAAACATAATTTTACAAACTATTTCCGAGATATCTGCGTAAAATTTGAACTATATATCATTTTTGCTATCCTTGAGACAATGAAATAAAAATTTAGTTTTAAAGTTGAAGCTTTTTAATTGTAGAAGGTTTTGCATGATAGTGCAGGTAAATTTGGAAAACAATTAATTCGAATTAAAACGATGAGTTATAACTTTTTATATTTATATATATCTTAGAAATTGGTTTCTTGTCTTTGCCTATGTGATAAATATGTAAGACAAAAACATTGAATTTGGATTAATGAAGCAGGATTTTGAGTAGAGTGCTTTTGTGTTTGGATTAAATTTCAAAAAGTTTCTCCTTAAGTTTTTTACTTTATTAAACTTTATTTCATAAATGTAATATTTTTGACGCTTTTTCATGATTGTGAGTCATAATCCTCTTAAAAATGAGGTGGAAGTATATTTAAATACGTTTAAAAAAAGATTGCTTCCAATGTAGTTGGATACCTTACAAGATTTAGAGCATTCAAAATGGATCAATAAACATGCGGAGCATATGGGGTGAATCTTTCCATTTAAACAGTTCTTAATGGTGTGAGTCTAATTTTGTATTATCTAACAGTGCATTTTAAATTTATTTTCTGTCATTCATACATCAAAATGTTATGTAGAGGAGAGTAACGAAGAAAAACTCACCCAAGATCTTCGCCACGAAGGCCATCCAAGATTCACTGAGTTTTTTGCAAAAGCAGTAAGGCCTGATGAAATCTTCCATGGTGACAGCTGTCAGTGAATTCACTGCTGAAGAGATGGTGCTAAGGGATGCGCTGAACACTCCAGAGATACATAAACCAGTGAGGCCTGGTATGCTGCCAAACAGCTTCAAGATGACTAGAGGCATTAACTGAAAATAATGAAATATTTTAAGGCATTACAAATACAATAAAAGAGTCTCACTTGATTCAAAAACAAACTAAATTTGAATCGTAATGAATAATAAGGATGCTGATTTTCTAGCCGTGCAAATGATTATTAATCTTTGTTTATTCTTTGGTACCCAAAGAGGTTTACGTTTTCTACGCATATAATTCCTAGGTTCATTTAAGTAAGATATACGTAAGTTATACTTTATTGTAGATTATAATACGTTCTAATTACTTAATATAATATAAGTATGAATAAAAAGGGAGATCTATTCAATAAAAAGTGAGCAGAGGGGTTTTAATGGAAATACATTTCTAATCTACTTGTACATTTCTTCTACTTGTTTAAAGAAACATGTATCAACTACACTTGGTACTGACATTTAAAAGAATTTTCACTTTTGGTTAATTATCTCCAGTAGTATTGAAATAATTATAGGGAATATTAAATATTATTATATTAAATATTATAAATTAGATAGATACATAGGTTGATATGATAGGGAAAAAATAGTACACAATACATATAGTAGACACATAGATTGTGTAAGGTGCACCAGAGCAGACAAATCTAAGAAGTGAGATTACAGAATAGAAATTGAAAAAATGAGTTATTGGGAAGTATGGTACACTCTGTAACAGATATACAGCTTGTATATCCTGTATTTATGCTAGAAAAAGCCCTGTTTTTAAGTCCCACTCCTCCAGCAAACGTTGTTTTCTCTTTCCAGATGATTCTGTGTGGGGTAACTTGAGTTGCAGTTGCCTATCCAAATGCATTCCAAATATGCTCTGTAGGGTAAGGGCGACCCTTTAAGCCTATGTAGACAATCGTTGTTGTCCATAAAAAATAAAATTAAGATCATCTACACCCCTGAAAAGGCGAACATAGACTCCAAGTTTCCTACATTTCACAGCTGTTCCAGGTATAGAAGTCTGTCAATGATTCGGATGTACGGAGGTTTGTGGCTGGACCTAAACTATTCCTGACGGGATAAAACCTCGGGCTACCATATCGGTCTCTTTCTCGAATATTGGAGAAAAGTAGCGGAAACCTGGTTCCATCCAGATGAAGATAATCGAAGATGTCGAGAATAAGTTGTTTGGTTGAATCTAAACTCACCAAGGATGACAGTTTCCCCCTATTGATCCTCACTGTCAATACTCTCTTCACGATGGTATAAATGGGTTCTGTGTGAATTATAATTCGAAATTTAGAACTCTTAATTAAGTGTAAGATCGGTGGCTCTTTCATAAATTTGTTTTTGATTAAATCCAAATTCCAGTGAAAAATTCATAGAAGAGACTTGTTTCACATCATTCATTTTTATTTTTATGATGCCGCAAAGTAATTTATACAGATTATAATATATTTCCACAATTAAATTTCAATACAAAACTATTTTCGTCATTCTTCGAGGACGTCAGCACCATATCTTTTGGACGTCATTCTTCGAAGAATTCAGCATCATATCAGTTGGATGTCATTCTTTGAGGAAGTCGGCCCCATATTTCTAGGATCAGGAGAGAATCACGCTTGGCTCATAGTACCTTCTGTTCTCTCTAGTTTCAACAGGATCTTCTGTGCACAGAAACGAGAGGGATTCTGAGCACGAACTGCAATTTTCGTCTCAAAAATTGCAGTTCTTCTTGTTTTCAGGAAACAGTTCAACTTGAACTGGGATTCCTAATGCTGAACGCAGTTCACGAAACAGTAAAGAAGTTTTTGTACTCCTGTTGCTCCCATAACGGATAATATTGATCTGTAATGGCGATCATGGTTTTTAAATGACTTTGTTGTGGTCCTCTTTTTACGGATCCAGTCTCGCTAAATTGTTCCCATAAGTTACATACAATGCTGAGCATTACATAAAAATCATTAGAAGTATATTCTTTATTGCACTGTTTCAAGTCTCTTGATAATTCGCAACTATATTCCACTGTCCTTAATTATTTTAATAATTTAACTGAATTATGCAAAAAAAAAAACCCACCTCATAGTTCAATGAGGTGTGGGAACAATCGAAATGCGAATTTGGATCGTCCACTTTCAAATCTTTTCTCTTCAAAATTCACATTCCCCACACATGAGTACACTAAAACTAAAATTATTTATTTTTGTATGGAAATATTAGTTTTACATTTCGCGTAGTACTTTAAAAGTTATTCTACTAAATGTAAAAATTTTCTTCTAAATTTTTCTCTCTAGTGTATATAATAGTGGTTTCTCAAGATTTCATTAATTAAATTTTGGCACTGTCAATGTATTCTTTTAATTTAAGTAGGATTATTAAGTGGATATTTTACATTCTACTCAGGTTAACTAAATATGGGGGAAACCTTTAATAATTTAGCTATACTTATTTAAAGTTGAAAGTAACTTATAAGTGAAGTACTTGTGAAGTGTGATACTTATCGATAAATTAATTTTTACATTTTGGACACGTAGCTTAATTTCGAGGAAAGAATTTTACACTGTTAATTTAATTTTAAGTAGAATTAAACAGAGAATGATCTAAACAGACAATGTGTGTTCCACATTTCATTCGAATTAGATCATTGTCGGGGCCCAAAGTCCTCCCGTTGGAGTGGTGTGGATGTTAGGAGAGGGTGGTGTCAGCTCAGGTATCATCCTCGTCACTTGACCGTGGTTCAAAATTACAAGGTACGTTGCCAATATCCCTCGTGTAGCTTCTAGTGCTACGTTAATAAAAACTAAACTAAACTAAACTCGAATTCGAACATTAGTTTTGTAGAACATTAAATCTATTTTATGAAATTATAATGTTTTAGCAGTACTTGCTAATTAGCTTTTATTTTAAAATTATATTACTATTATTATTATTATCATCATTATTTTAATAAATTGTTAGGATTTTTTGAATGAGTATTGTTGGTTCTAAAATTAAAATAAAATGATTGCCAATTTCTGTGTTCAATACTTTGAACAAAAGATTTTATTACGAATGACCGTCCAATATTCTCCGTTTTTAAATATCATGTGACAGTTTGATGGATGGTTAATAATTGCAAGCAAATAGATTATCCCCATAAGAAGGTGATCATTTTCAATTTTTAACATCAATTATTTCACCTATTGTAGTTAATTTCTTGGAATATTTCAAGGCTTAGAGAATACTCAGATATTTAAAAAAAAAAAATTGAATACTACAATTCTTCTTCTTTTTTCGTAACTGCATTCAATAATTTATATTTTTATAGTAACATTAAGTTTTCCATCGTGTTTTACTGGATTATGCCCGTTAAATCTGTCGGAGCTCTAAGTCCTCTCGTTGGCGGGGTGTGGAATTTAGGAGAGGGGGTGCCAGCTCAGGTGTTGTCCTCGTCACTTGACCTAGGCTCAAAATTACGAGATCCATCGCCAATAGTCCTGGTGTTGCTTCTAGCGCGACGTTAATAAAATTTAAACTAAAAAAAACTAAACTGGATTTTTCAAATTTTAAATTAATTCTCTATCGCAGAGCGTATGCATCTTTGAAAAAGTGTCGAGGACAAAATTTTAAATCGACAAAAGTTGGGATATCCATTTAGCCTTAAAGGACTCCTTTATAATGGGTTTTCCTTAACTCACATTGTAACTATGTTCAAATCATTTAAAGCTTTTTTCTCACACTTTAAAGCACTCAATTGAGCTAATATTTTCCGTACACGATTGTTTTGAATGACAATACTATAATTTATTCACAAATAATAAAATTAATTGATTAAAACTAATTATTTAAGGAATTAAATTTTACGCCAAGTTTCTCGCCAAGTCGCTAAATCCTTGACTTAATAATTTATCGTTTGCTTTAATTTTAATTACATGTAGCTTAATTGATTAACATAATGTTTAATTAAGCTAAATATTTACACAGATTTATTTTAGATTATAAATTTGATAAACATCAAATAATAAAATAAATTATTAAAACTAATTATTGAATAATTCAATTCGACCCAACGTTCCCTTTTGCTCTTAAAATTAAGGTATAAAAAACTATAATACGCAAAGTGTGAAGTTTGGAACAAAACCCATGCTAAAAAAACACTTTTTTTTATCAGTGCTATCTGAACCTTTATAACTCAAAATATTTAAGCAGAATTCTTTAAATTCTAAATTTTGTCGTATCAAGATGCGAAATCAATTTTGTGAAAAAAATTGGCACTCATAATGAAATAATTATAGTTTTGATAATAATTAACTGTGTCAGTTAAGGTATTTAATTAACTGTATTATTTGATCCTTTTTCATATATTAACTATGATTCTAATTTTTGTCCTGCAGCAATGTGAAGTGTGACACTCTCTCTTTACTACAGGATGTCAGCGACTATATATACTGATACAAAATAATCGCTCAAATTTTATTGATATACTTGTATAATTAAAAATACAGGGTACATCTTTCAAAACCTGATTAATTTTTTACAGTGATCCGGGATTTCGGTTATTGTTACCAAACTATTATAGAGTTAATCTGTAACAAATGTTTACAGTTCTTCGTTTTCAGAATCAATATTTTCAAATTCTGTCCGAATTCCTGATTCTGTCAGTTTTGGAAGGTCGTCGTTGGTAAGTTTCTCAATAGTAAACTGTAGTAGCTTCTAGAGACTGTTGCACCGAAACTTTGAACTTTGTTTTCTTCTCTTTAAAAATACTAAGACTAAACGATCGGAACGTCCGACTACTAGGACCGGAAACACTGAATCGTGATTAGAATATATAAGTAATATTGTATAGAAAAGGATGATCTTGTATACAAAAGTCGCCAAGCCATTAAATTTGGCGACATAAAGATGAACAAAATTATATGGCCATAAGCCCTTTTAGACATATCTAGGGCTTTTTTTGAGGGGCATATGTATCACCCACTGTGTCAGTCTGTTACAATGTATGTTAGACTATTTGTGCTAATGCTGTATTGTGATTTGAATTTCTATATTCAGTGTTTGTATGAACTTTAAATTGGTGCTATTCAAAAATTAGTTCAAAACTGCGTGGTCTGCCGCCAATAGCCCTCAAGGTGCTTCTAGTGATACGTCAATTAAACCAATCAATCAATATATTGTGGGTGTTTGAATGCAACTATTACGCAAAAAAAAAAAAAAAGAAAAGAAACAGTCTTATGGTTACTTTAAGTCTTTGAAAGAGTCTGAATTTCCGAATCACTCATGAAATTCACATCCACTCATTGGAATGTTTGGATGCTTTTCGTCATCATTTCGAATGCCCTCTATGCCAGAGTTTATGTCCTTTCCATACATAAAAACGCCCTTGAATTTTTTTCATTTGGGTTTATATATGGGACATGAATTTCTGATAGAGTTTTGAAAGAAAAAAAAAAGAAAAGGGAAAAAAAAAAAGAAATGCACTCTCACTCATAAACGAATCAGCTTATATTCGAAAATTAAATGGTAAATATGGAGAAGAGTATAATATGCGCTGGAATCAGTACTACAATTAAAATACTTACTTGATCGGCAGAATTAAGCTTCACATTCTCGTCTTTCAAAGGGTCGCAGTCGTGGAAAAATGCGTAAATAACAACTCCGTCCCAAAAGGTGAACAGATTGAAAACCAAGATGAGCGGCAGGCTTACAAAAAGTGCTCTGTCAAGAGATAGAGTAATACCATTTAATTTCACAATATTTTACAAATAACTTTATGACAGGAAGCAAAAAAAAAAAATAAGGAAAAACCCAACAAGAAATACACACTGGTGTCCAAAAGGTAAGGATTGTTGTTAATTTTGTAAATAAGAAAATCTAATTCCGAATGGTCGGAAACGTGTTATGTGAGTGTAAAACGGTGATAAAATAAGAAAACAATGCGAAAGAATGATTATAATCACCTTTAGTTATTATCCAAAGAAACAATTTGAATAAACTTGGGTATAATTGGAGTTCACACTTTAGTGAAAAACAAATGAAATTAAAAGATGATGATGCATTTTAATAAGCTGTGGGACGCCCTCTACCAGCCAAGCCCGCTGCACAATGAGTTCTCATACTTTTTATGACATTGTGGATAAATTGTGGACTCAAAGAATCATGAAGAGTTCTATTCACTTCTATTACAGAGCTTGGTAGGTTTGATAGTTTTCTTCTGAGCATATCCCACACATGCGCAATAGAATAGCAAATCAAGTGAGTGAGTAGTCCTCTGCATGTATTGGATATTTCCCATTTCACAGAAGTTGTTGATCAAAAACACAAGGTGGCAATGCGATTTATCATTCATAAATATGAAATCAATCGACAGTGCTTTGAAACAGGTAAGACTCAATAATATTCATATTGTTCCGTTCTGCTACAAGCCACGCCACCGAGTTGAGGAAACCAGACGATTGCTGAAGTGAAGAAGAGATCGGAACGAAAAACAAAAACTTTAAGAACTGAAAATTCGAACTCATCGGTCGCGTATATTTGCTATAAGCGATATAACTGTATTCGAATTTATGTATCAAATGTAGTATCTGTGAATAATTTTATTTTAATGCATCATTCAACAAAAATAATAATAATCTGGATGTCCTTCTTTCAAGTAGTTACTGTGTAGATTTATTGGAATAATTCAAATTGCCATTTAGGATTTTGAGGCGAAACGGTAGATTAATTCTTTCCCCCCCTTTTGGATTCGAAAGCGAGGTAAGCGTTTTACTTTGTTTATTTTCGTATATAGAATAGATTATATATATTTTACAAATATCTTTGGAAATTCACTGGCACCGTCTCAAAGATATTAATATCTGTTTCGGCCACTCAGATGATATACCTGCTTATACCATAATTCCTTTCATGGAATTTTTTCATAATGTTTTTCAGGTGGAAACGAGTTTCACGTTCTCGCCGTATCATTAACCAATGCGATTTTAGGTTTTGACTAAAGTCAGATTCGTCACTGGACATCCCATCGGCTTACTGCTCTAAATTCCAGTAGTGATGTTCCAAACTCCAGTTTTAACAAGCGTGTTTCAGCGTAGATATAAGAGAAATGCAAACTGCTGGTCTTCTGGTCAGGAAACCGACATAATTCAGTCTCCTGCAAATAGTTTGCATGGAAACTTCTGTGATGACTGTCAGCATTGAATACATTTCTTTGGTACAACCATTCCTCCCATGTTGCACGCTTATTACCAGATATCGGTCTCGGCGAATTGTGATTCTTGATTTACCTGGTACCGGTCATCGATTACTATTTCCCGCCCTTTCAAGCCTGTGCCACAGTCATGAGATGACACATTGGAGCTCAATTATAATTCGGTTTGCAATCGTCAGGATTCGAATATTCCAGCGATTCTTCCTTTTGCAAACATGTCTAATTGTTGTCTGTCTCTCATTATTCGTCATGTTTAATCGAAAGCGTATGGTAATCTTTAAATCGATTTCAAATGTTTTTTTACATGTTGCTTCACATCTGAATTAAAAAAAAACTAATTAAAATTTAAAATCAATGCTCTTATTAAAAATATAATGTAAGAACTCACGAACTAATTGATGATTATGTGTCATTTCTTAAAAATAATTTCATTTACATGGTCATTTTTAACATTACGGAGGAAGAAGAATTCTTCTAGAAGTGACCCCCTTAAAATTAAATGCATGAGTCGAATGCTTGATTTTTTCAAAAATTCATTTTAGTGGATTCGATAAAATTAGAGTAAAGATGCGCAAATCATACACTTCCATGGACTTCTGAGCTTCCCGCAACATTATATGTCTCTTGACTTCCTGAGACATATTCATTGTTAATCAGTTTTTGGTTCTCAAGCCTCACATAAACAAAAGATTTACAAAACGCTCAGTATATAAATATCTATATACTTTAATATAGTTGATAGTGAAGCGATTCATTATTTGATAACAATTTTCCAAGAGCTTTAAAAATAATAAACATGTGCTGCTCTATTTATTTTCCAATTGCTTTACTTTTTCGTCATTTTGCCCCCAAAACAGGTAGGCATGGTACCTAGTGACCACGGTTGCAAACTCGTGGACGGAGTTCTTTCAATCGAGTAGTGGGTTCCAGCTCAACATTCAAAACGTTGATAATTCAAAAATAATAAACAATAATAATAAATAAATCTGATTAAAAAAATTTTTTTATTGTGGTTTATCAATAAAAATTACCAAAATAAATGCTAA
This sequence comes from Nephila pilipes, assembly GCA_019974015.1. Classification (NCBI taxonomy): domain Eukaryota; kingdom Metazoa; phylum Arthropoda; class Arachnida; order Araneae; family Nephilidae; genus Nephila; species Nephila pilipes. Next base: position 680,121 of record BMAW01031630.1, on the reverse strand, counting down.
ATATTAACTCAAGTTTCCTGAGTCAATATATATTCGTAAATAAGTTTTTTAACTGTCATGCCTATTAATAAATGGAAGCATATAAAGTGTTTGAATGATAAAATTATAAATTATTGCTCTTTTCTCCGACAAAAATTAGAATTAAAAATTTTAATTTCATTTATTATCTTTCTTTGTAAGAATAAAATCCATAGAAAAAACTATAGTGAAAGCAAATTGTAGCAGCCACCACAGAAAACCTACCTTAAAATCAACTCCGAAATATTTAAAACAATAATTCATCGTTCGCCCATTTTTCTTCCTAATTATTTTTAATGAATTCTTATTGAGATGGAACTTAAAAAAAATATGTTTTTCATCATCATCAAAGCGTTTCTTTTTTAATAGTTATATTCTTTTAATGATGAAGCTTCAATATATATTATATTTCATCACCATCAATCCGTATCTCTTTCAGTGAAGATGTTCGTATTGTAATTTAACTTTTATCACCATCAATCTATGTACATTTTAATGAAGATGTTCTTATTGAGATAAATCTTCAAAATACATCCGTCCCCATCAATCTGATTCTATTTAATTCGCACGTGTAAGTGAACATTCAAAGGTTTCTGAAGTTACAAAACAAAGATGATTTGAAAAATATAAATATATATTAAGGCGCTCGACTACCGGCCATTTTGTTCTGGTAATGTAATGTTAATGTTATGAAATTCCTTCTAGCTTTCTCAAATACTTACTGTTTTATTTATTTCAAATAAATAAAATGCAACCGAAAGAGCAAAAGCTAATGAAGGCTTCTGCGGAATTATAGTTTTCTTCGATTTTTGAAAATATTTTAGAATATTTTTAAAGACCGGAAAACCCACAAAAGGATCATTTAAATAGGCATAAATATGTTTTTAAATATCGGAATGAAATAAAATACCGCAGAATGGATGCCCATTTCTACATTCAAATACATAAAATAGTAAAGATTTGAGGACAATAGTAAAAATTTCATTGGATTAACATTATGTTCACGAAATCAAGGTGGGCAGTAGATGGGACCCTTAAAATATATACCGCTTTACAACGATAAAGATGAGACTGTATCATGTAATTTAATATTAAGCGTGAAATTTGAGCTAATGTACGTCATTAAATGTTATGTATGGAGATACGATAACACGTTTAAAACAGAAAGTATACGCGTCTGTGCTGATCAGTTTCGCTTTCTATTTTTTGCTATTATCTAGATTCCAAAGCATTACGATTACCCCAAAATTAGTCCATGTTGGAAGATAATTTATAAATACGTTAATATTCGTCCCAAATGCAAATTATCTAAATGTAAATCTGAATAAAAATAAATAAATATTGATAAGTTACGACGAAATGAGTGACTAGTTGAATTGGTTTCTGGCAACAGAAATGATGATGCGTCCGATAAATGTGATGAAATGATTCTTCTAGATAAAGTGACGGGTGTCGTTGAAAGATTAAAATAAGATTTGATTTGGTTTAGTAGTCTATATTTGAATCAAGATTAAACAGGGAAAGGAAATAAGATTATACCAAAACTAAATAATCGATGAAATCTGAAAGATTAAATCATTTTGAATATAATAACGAAATATCTTATAATTATATACTTCGGAAATTTTTCCTGTTTCAGAAACTTCTTTCATATGTAAGTGATCTTCAATACCTTAAACAAAAACTTTATAAATAAAATTGAACTTCTTTGGAGGAAATCTATATAATTATTCATGTTGGGTGACTAAAATGTGTCTTCAACACAATCAATTTCCACTTTTTATTTTCGTTATACTGTCTCGTAGATATTGGGAGAGAGAGAACATGTTAAGTTGAAAACAATAGATACGAAAATACAGTGCTGTATTAACAAACTAAGAGCAGTTACACTTGCCGGAGTATTCCCTCAGACTGAAAATACATGCCTTTATGCATGATAATACATGCCTTTATGTATGATAATACATGCCTTTATGTATGATAATACATGCCTTTATATATGAAAATACATGTCTTTATATATGAAAATACATGTCTTTATATATGAAAATACATGTCTTTATATATGAAAATACATGCCTTTATATATGAAAATACATGACTTTTATTAGACTGAAAATACATGCCTTTGATTAAGGTGATCAGATGTCCCACTAAAAGCGGGACAGTCCCGATTCTTAACAATTTCTCCCGCGTCCTGCGGGGCTTTAAGAAAGTCCCAATTTTTAGAAAGAATGCACGACAAGCTAGAGAACGGCAGGACTACGGGAATGGAATATACGGTTTTCAGCTTCCATGTAGCTATTTCACCATGATATGAACTTTATATTATTTTTATAAATTTTATATTGTTAAACTTGAATAATAAAAATAATTCATGAGAACTGATTATCAGGAACTGCTTTTCAAAGTTCGCCTTGATCAGTTGCTAGAATACGACCACCATTGTTTGGACTTAATGAACAGTAGCATTTTTCGGCATTGGCAGCGACGAAAACATTTTGTAACTGTAAAATGAAGAGAGAACACTTTGTACACTTTCACAGATTTTATTCTTATGGCGACATATTCCTCTAGCGATCTAGCATAATTTGGAACATTGTTGCAATTACATCTTATACAAAAATTGTTAAAGGAAGGGAATTTTAGAGAGGAGAAGGGTCAGGGTGTCTTCGTTGGTCGTCCTCGGAGTAACGCTTTCGCATATTTATTTTTGTAACTGTCTCTCACACGATACACATCGTACTGCGTGCCAGTGCTAGTTAAACAAGTGATGTCAGCATGTTTTTCAGATGATTTAAGTAAGTGATTTATTTAGGTACCAAAGGTAAGTATTTTTTAGTTAGCAAATTTTTAATCAAGACTCCTCTCCCTGTCAATGGTGTCCCGCTTTTCGAATATTAAAATCTGGTCACCTTAATCATGCTGGAATATTCCATAAAACTGCCGTGGAAACGTAAAAATATATTCTGGAAGGTTGTAGAAATTATACTGAAAAACAAAGAACAGTTTAGCAAAACTTTTAATTGAACTTTCAATGTTGACGTTACAGGGTTTGAACCCGAAAATTCTCGATCTGTAGACGAGAGTTGTCCCGGGAGGCTTCATTCTTTACATTTTATAAGAGGACGAAGATTTCGAACATTGTTGTAATTGTAATTGTAAAACTCTTTTGCAACTTTTGTTGGAAGAGCATTTTTTCACCATTAGCATAAAATTAATTCTTTTAAAGCTTGTTGTTTTTGTATAATAAATTAATTTATGATTCGTCAATACAGGAACTTTTAATGCTTTCGGAACAATACAAAATGGCGGACTGACGATGGGTCAGGGTTGATTGAAAGAGATAAGGATTGAGACACAAGTGTTGTGTCCTGCCTAACGAATCATTTGAAGGAGAAAATTTTTCTTTCATACGGCATGAAAGAAAACAAACCAAAAACGTAGCAATAAATATTTGCTATAAATAATTGCTGAGTGTAACAGTTCTTTGTTATTTTGAATAGTTAAAAATAACAAAATAATAATGTTCCTAAAATAAAGAGTGTTATTGTAGTCTCATTCACATTACTCTAATGATAAGATAGCGTTCTCTGGCTTCTTGTTAAAATATTTAGTTTAAATATTATATAATCTCTTTTTATAATTATTTACTTTTCCGACAAATGGAACTGTTCAAAGTACATTTCTCGTGATTTTATATTATTTTGTTGTTCCTTATTATTAAATTGTTGCGTAGGTAACCGAGTCAGGGTCACCATCTCTCGTCTGGCACAGACTCCCTCGAGTCGTGGGTTCGAGATCTGATGCCACTTAATACCTGTCTTGCTGCAGAGCAGATGCGCATTGAATCTGTCCAGATTCCAAGTTTTCTTAAGGCCATAGTGGGGAGGATTGGAGAGGGAGGTGCCTCTCATGTGTCGTAATCGTCACGTGATTGAAACTCATGGTTATAGGTCCATAGTCAATAGCCCGCTTGTTGCTTCTAAATTCTATATTAATGGGCAATCACTCAAATACGTATTATTAAACTCTTACAACAAAAAAGCCTCAAAATAAAAATGAATGAAAATTCAAAAAATAAAATATATTGTAAGGAAATGCGATTAAAAAATTTAAAGTCTTTTCAAGCGGCTTTCAATTTATTTATTTACTTAAAATCACACTTAGAAACAACACGAAGGCTGTTGGTGACGTACTTTGTAATTTTGAAGGGACGAGGACAACACCTGTGTTAGTATCCCACTCTCCTGAACGAGCATTGGTCTCACTACACGATGGGTGTTTAATGTCACCAGGACTTGAATCTCTGACTCAAATGAAACAATGCCTGCTATGAACTCGCTGCCATAATTATTCGACCACGTAGAACGCCAAGAAGCTTTCATAGAAATTACTTAAGAAAAGAACTTTCATTATATATATTTGCAGATTAGTTTAGTTTAGTTTTTATTAACATCGTACTAGAAGCAACACGAGGGCTATTGGCGACGGATCCCGTAATTTTGAACCACGGTCAAGTGACGAGGACGACACCTGAGCTGGCACCCCCCTCTCCTAACATCCACACCACTCCAACGGGAGGACTTTGGGCCCCGAACAGATTTAACGTGCATCAGCCCCGGCTACGCGGCGGGTCTTTGGTGGCCAAGGATCGAACCCGCGACTGAACGAAAACCGCCGATCGCGAGTCCACGACCTTGACCACTGGGCGACCGCGGCCCATATATATTTGCAGAACATAATAATTTGAAACACAGAGTGATACTACGTTGCGAAGATTTCGGCATTCTATTTTGAGTAATCATATGAAGTTCATGGAATGCAAGAAAATAGTTTTTGAGATTCGAAACAAATGAATTTTCATTAATACATTTCTAATGTTCACGCACTCACGAAACATTTGTTTTCCAAAAGTTTTCTTTAGATACATTTTTTCATTTTTCGTATGCATATTTCATACTTGTAGATTTATTAGCATATGTTTTGGAATCACGACAAAACATTCTCAAGGTTACGTAATTTTTCAAGACATTTTAACTAATACATTCGTTAATTGAATAACGTCATATTTAGAAGGGACTCAAAAGCGGTTGGCGAGGGTTCACATAATTTTGAATCACGGTCAAGTAATAAGATCGACACCTTAGCTGATACCATATTCTCTTAACTTCCAAACTATCCCAACGAAAGGACTAGAGAGTCTATATATATAAAAGGCCGCAGTGCCTCTACTCTACGGACATTCAACTGAGACTTCAATACGGGACCTCACTGAAACATGATTTATTACGAACTCGTGACTATGTCCATGCATATTGATTGATATTTGTAAAAATTGTCTAACTCTTGCTGCCTGTTCTTAAGCGTGGTTGCATAAGATGCAATTAAAATGCCGGTATCAAGTTCATAACAAATGCAAAAAGCATCGAAGAAAAGTTAGAAAACTCTAAAATAAAGCTTTTAATTCGAGGATTAAACTTATTAAACTCATATAGGGCTTTTAAAAGTAAGAAAAGTAAATTAAGAGTAATTTTCTTAATTTAATTTTTACATTTTTTTTATTTATTCCATGAAGGATTCTTCAGAATTTTTTTTTATATTGATAAATGATATATTATACGCATTTTAAGACGTAGCACATCGATCAATAACTCCCGAGTCTAAAATTGAAAACAACATTTTTTTTGCAAAATTTTTTTTTATTCATCAACATAACACTCTTTAGAAAGAATCACCTGCGATACACCGTTCCAACTGCTTTTTCCACCTCTAAAAAAAAAAAAAAAAAAAATTTTTTTTTTTCTTTTTTTCTTGCAAGAAATCTTTTGTTGTGGGTAAAGAAGATAAACAGCTTGAATCATCGACCTGTTGCTGTTTTGTTCCATCGAGCAATCGTAGAATCTAATTTGGAAAAAAAAACCTTTTTTTCACTTCATCAAAAAACCTTTTTCCTGGTCCGATCGACTTAAAATTTTGACATCGTTTCAAGCAAAGGTTAGTACTCTGTAGAAAGATCTGGTTACTGGTTTACTACGAGCGCCATCTCTGGGTTAGTCTCGGGAGTTATTGATCGATGTGTTACATAATAGCATTTGATAAACAGAGTGTATCCTTAAAAAATCAAAATGAGTTTGAGTTCTAACGTCATTAAAGACCCGCCGTGTATCGCGGCTGTTGCACGTTAAATCTGTCACGTCTCACACTCTTCGTGTTGGGATGGTGTGGAAATTAAGACAGTGAATGTCAGCTCAGGTGTCGTTCTTGATATATGAACGAAGCTCAAAGTTTTCAATATTATGAGATCAATTTCAACATCAGTCCTAAATATACATTCAATCAATTATTAGATCAAAATCTCTGAAGGAGGAATAAGGATAAGGGAAACTGTAACAAGATTTTATACAAATGAGAATACTGTAAAATGTTTTATAAACATAATGCTATGTTGAAGTTTCAAAGAAATTCCCAAGTGAAAGCTATTTATAAATTACATTTTTGAAATTTTTTTTTTTTGGAATTACTTTAGAATGATTTTGATTTTAATTACGACTTCGTTAAATTCTGCATTTCACACAATTTTATCGCTCTTAAAATCTCTTCTATACTCACTTTTGCGCTTTCTTGAGATTTCCGACACTCATCATTCTCTGTATTTGCGCTTGATTGGTACCAAATGTATGGAAACTGAAAAGCACCCCTGAAAAGACCGTGTTCCAGAAAGTGTAACGTTGGGTGGGATCTGGCGAGAAACTAAAATTAAAATTCTAAATTAAGGAACTTAATAAGAATATTTGTGAATTAGCATAACATTAAAATATGCATTAGCAATATATTTGTTAATTGAAAGGCTGATGCCCTATTTTAACAATTTATTAATCTGTTTTTGTAGTAAAACAGTATTTTTTGCATTTGAAGCGAAAATATCAGGAAGAAAAATTAAGGAAACCGAACATTGTAGGTCTCCTAAATATATGGACTGGTGTTTTTATTAAGTAACACGATAGAAACAGTAACGCAATAAAAATAATTTGATATAAAAACCAACGTTTTTATATGGTGGCAAAGTTTACTACAGAAAATTATTGAAATATTAGTTAAAACTGTTAGTTATTTTTAACTTTAAAATTTACTTACAAAGAGACATTTGTGAGCGTATTAAAAAATTCATAATACTCATAAAATCAAATATGCATTTGGAAGTTTGTAAGTCTTTCTATTAAAAAAAATGGGAACCAGAATTCAGAAAAAATTATTGTGATAAGACACGGTGCCAAATATTGGAATCTTTCTTTCTTGCAAATGATTCCTGACTGAAAGTCAGCAACCCTAACTATCTCCACTTTGTTAGTTTTACGATAGCTCATGAGGCGAGGGGAGTGCCCGGTGTTCCCAGAGGGGGAAAGAAATTTTTTCCTCAATCCTAAAAGCACCGAAAGGAAAGAATATTTTGACTTATTAAAATTATTGAAATATTAGTTAAAACTTGTCGCAAATATCTAAATATTGCATTGTTAGGCGAGTACGAACGATTCCCAAAATTTCAAAGCTCTAGTTTGATGGGAAGTTGGTTAAATTAAAGATCGAAAATGTGATGACACACACACACACACCAAGTGAAATTCAGAAAAACATTTTAAAATGAAGAAAAGAAAGATTTTCAAGGAAAGTGAATGCCTTCTTCAAATTCCGAATGCATTCTTTATTTTCCCAGGAAAAACATTCTAAAGTACAGTACTGTTGTCAATTTTAACAATATATATATATATATATATATATATATATATATATATATATATATATGTGTGTGTGTGTGTGTGTGTGTGTGTGTGTGTGTGTGTATAAAGAAATTCCAAGCTGAAATATTTCACTTTCTGACAAAACGCATCCAAACATGACAAAAAAGATAAATAATAAGTATTAAAATGTTCGATCCTCTGTGACCTCCAAATTTCAAAGGATGCGTCTCGAAGACATTCTTTTGATCACCTCGACATTGTCGAATTTTATGTTGTACCTTTTGTGACGAAAGTCACTGTATGCACTTTATGATTAGCGTAAAGTAAACATACACATCCAGATTCTGGATTCGAAACAGACTCTTACTTTTCCCCTGCGCATTTTCGCTTGTTTTTATTTGACTTATTTCTTTCTCGTGTTTCTAATTTTTCCCATCGATGCATAAGTGTGTTATTACAAATTGGAACTCCACGGCGTGTCTACATCCACGAGATATAAAACAGAAAGATAAAAGAATGTATTAATTTCTGCTCTTAATGAAGAGTCTTGACATCATTTGAAAAAAAAAAAAAACTAATCTGAATTTCATAAAAAGGGAGCCAAGGTAAAACTGAGAGCTAATCGCATTCGCGAGATAACGGGGTTCAACCGTATTTTACAAACATAAATATATTTTAAAAATTCATCTTATTGAGTTTAATGCTTTTTAAATCTACATGTATACAATCTCTCAATGTTTTGAATTTCTTACTTTTTTAGTGTAAGGAGAAATTAAAATTGTATTTCAGTACAGTACTGATGGGCCAGAGACCCCCAGAAAATCGAAAATTACTGAAAAATCACAATTAACGAATTTAAACAAAAGAAAGAAACATTATTGCAAAATTTATATCAAATAAAGTGTCAAATACACGATATAACTAGAAAAATGTATTCTTTTTAACTGACTGCCCTATATTATTCCATTGAAGTAGAAGGCATAATATAGATTTACTTAGTTGGCTGGCCTTGAAAATTGCCGCATTATAGAAAGAGTAACTATAATTCAAAATCTGCAATATATAAAATGCGTTTTTAACTATTTTTTAATAATGAAATTTTAAAAAATCGAGGAGAGAAAAAGAACATTTTTACTTGAATAAAATGAGTCTCTCTCCATCGTAAGCGCGGTCGTACACCTCCTGGAATCCTACGACGATCGAGATCTTGACGACAACAGCGATGATTGTTATGTACATGAGAAGAGCCTGGAACACATCGGTCCACAAAACTGCTTTCAAACCTCCCTGTAACATGAAGAGGACTGGAATGTAACAGAATAAGTGTTGAGAAGAATAATGAACAAATAACAATTGACATTAGTTTAGTTTAGTTTTAGTTTTTATTAACGTCGCACTAGAAGCAACACGAGGGCTATTGGTGACGGACCTCGTAATTTTGAACCTTGGTCAAGTGACGAGGATGACACTCGAGCTGGCACCCCCTTCTCATAATTTCCACACCACATCGATGGGAGGACTTTGGGCCGCTACAGATTTAAATGTGCATCAGCTTCAGCTATACGGCGGGCCTTTAGTGGTATCAAGGCTCGTTCCCGAGACTCGACGAAAAATGTTGGACGCGAATCCGTATCCAAGTCCACTAGGCTGCCGCTGCCACTATATCATTCAAAGACATGTAAGAGAGAGTACATCTGATGAATTTTTTCTGCTCTGTCGTCAAGAGTATCCAGTTTTAATAGAAAAGTTGTTAAATTTCTGATGCCTTTTGTCACTATTTATAAGTGCGAAACCAAATTTTTGACACCAGGGGTTCTTAGAAGTAAACATAGAAACATATTTAAAATTAAATCGGATCTGATAACTGTCGAGCTTTTTTCCGGAATTAATGTTTTTAGTTAGAAAGAAACACGGCTTCATGCGTCTCAATAATGTTTCATTCTTATAATTTTTCCTTTTGGAATTATTTTTTTAATTACTTCATAAGCAATTATAAAGTGAATAAAATGAAATTGAGCGACATTTAAATATTTTTTATTTTATCTGCAAATATCAAAATAGGGAATGTGTATTTAGTGGATCATGAAAGAGAACCATAAAAATAACCGGGTTACATGAAAGAAATTTTGGAAACACTGCTCTAGAGAAATACGATGCAGTCGATGGATCTTCGTTAATTGGAACTATAGTTAAGTTACGAAGACAAGATTGATTCACAAATTTTTATTAACATCAAACACAGCGAACTACTGGTGATGGACTTCGTCATTTTGAGCCTCGATCAAGTGTCGAGGACAATAACTGAGATGGCACTTCTCTCTCAAAACTTCTACACCACGTCAATGAAAGGACTTGATACCTCGGCCAAATTTAACATCTATCAGCTTTGTTACACGGCGAGTATTTAGAGATATCCAGACTCGAGTCCCGATTTGACAAAACCACGCCGACTGAAGAGTTCGCATCCATCGGAGTCGACGAGGTTACCATGGCCAAACAACACGAAGTTGGATCTTTATCTCTTCATCATAATATTCCATATAAGAAACTTCATGGCTTCTATGTAGTTATTATCATCCTGCCCCTAAGCAGCTACGTTTCACACAGGTGTTTTTGGTGGGACTAGGGCTCTAATCCATAAAAAAACACGAGCGTCATCAAGTGTGAGAATGCGATGAAGAGAACTGCACTACCATAGCCCTAGTATGCAACTCGAATTTCTCTACATGTGTTAAAAAAGAATTTAATCTACCTCTGTTTTCCCAATATTAGAATGTTGAAGAATAATGTCAGTTTCAAATTATTATCAACCTTTACCCATCGGTGGTACATATGCTGTACCAAATTTTTTTTGTCGCTCACTTCGGCTGCGGTACAACTGTTGTACCAAGCTATCTAGAGACAGTTCTTCCCCCCATTTTTTTAGCAGAGCCTTTCTACGACTTTGCTTCTATTGTCCGTAATTGGGTGAGGATATTTTTCGCCAACGTTATCAGTTGTGTGCGAATTCCTTATCATTGGCGACCTTTAGGAACAACTAAACTCGAAAAAATACTCCATTTGATGACTTTACGGTGTCTATGAACAATAGATTTTTCTTTTCTCTTGTTTTTTCTTAAATTTTAGAATGAATCTGAAATTTCTCGCATTCTCAAAGAATATAGTCATGAGATTACAGAAGCTATTAATTTAATATTGTTTTAACGTACTTGTTTCTAGAAAATATCTTTGTAATATGGTATAGCTGTCGCTTTCTTTGTTATTTGTTTTGTTTGAAAATGTTAATTTACGCAATACACGATTCTAAGTTATGATAATTTTTTTAATATTTAAAACTAAAAGATTATTTACATTTTTTTGAGGAACATGAAAACATTTCAAAAAAATAGAATAAATTTTTAAAAATTCTAAAATTATTTTAACAGGTAAATAATTATTATTTAATGCCTTATATTAGTATTTTCATAATATTTTTCGCATACTCAAGGGATATTAGCCTATATTGCTCCACATCCTTCATCAATCTATCTCATAGATAAACAATGAATAAAATAAAATCTTTTTTCAGAATAAGTAATTTTTAGCAATATTCATAAACTAAAATATTACGAATGGAGCAAATAAAAGTAAAATATCTAATAATTTTTACTAATACATGATTTCTAGTCAACATGCCAATCATATAAACTCTACTTTCTTAGTACTTCTGAAATGTTGTACATAAATAAACGCTAGAAAAAATATTTTTTAACTTTGGAATCTACTTAAAAAGTGACATGAGCGCATGGTAAAAAAAATCATAATATTCATGAAATCAAAATATACATTTCAAAGTTTGTAAGTCACTCAATTAAAAACGGGAACCAGGAATTCAGAAAACATTATTGTGGATGATATGGCGCCAAATATTAGGATCTTCCGTACTCGTTAATGATTACTGACTAAAAATCAACAACCCTTATTATCTCCTCTTTGTAACTAGAAAACTAACCTTACCACATGTGGCGAATTTGACCTTCCCCCCGGGGGGGGGGGGAAGAAAATTTTCCTCAATCCTAAAAGCGCCGAGTGGAAAGGATATTTTGATTTAAAATCAGCCGAATTCTAAAGGTTAACTGAAACTTTAAAACTGTTACTTTAATATATATATATATATATATATATATATATATATATATAGTGTGTGTGTGTGATGCGTAAGGAAGTAGAGGTATCAAGGTTAACATAACCTACATTGCCACATTTCAATTATTATCGTCCCAAAAGTCGCCAATTAAAAAGGGGTACCCGATGCTTCATTTGAACCACAACGACACTTAGCATTAATTTGCTATATTCTTTATGAAAATTTAACTTAATGTTTTCATTTTCTTTATTTTTTTATTTTATACAGAATAAAGCTTGAGTGTTAAACTTGATAGTTTCAAGGTTAATGAAGAATATTTTTTTTTCCGTTAACCTATTTGATTCAGTTCCTGTACAGCTATTCCAGTTAACACAATCGTCAAACAGTCACTGATACAAACTTAAATCCTATATCAAAATACGCAAAAGGCGATAGTAACAGTAATTTTTATAATAATGTATCTAAACTCGCCGACAAAAATCACGACGAGTTAACAGAGCGACCTTGACCTTAACACGAATTACTGATACAATTTGACTGCAGGCGAATGTGATTACTTCCTAACGGATGTGAGTATGATTTCATACCAGTGAACAATAAAACGTACAGACTGCAGCGAGGGAAATCACGGATGCCCACGTGGACAGTCCTGTGACGGCGTTCAGAGCCAGCGAAGGGGCGTACAGCACCACGGACATGTACAGAATCTGAAACGAAACAGAATTTAAAATCTTCAAGCGTCGAACAGTTTCTGTGTGATTTATTGAATAGAAACTAAAAAAAAAAAAAAAAAAAAAAGAAAGAAAGAGAAAGAAAAAGAAAAAATATGGAAGGGTTTAATTATTATAATAATAATGCATTTCTATGTAACATATATTATACGTAGATAACAACGCACTCATAACGCATACTGGGAAAAAGTAATTAGATATTCAGGGAGCTCTCGAACTTTTAAACTTTTAAAATATTCATATATATATAACTTCATGAAAATATTCTAATTATTTCCCGAAATGTGACTGATGCTTATTTCTGAACAATTTTACTATACAGTAAACTTTAAAACTCATTTTCTACTAATAGGATTTTTCATCATTCCGATCAAAGTATCTTAAAAAGTGTTTATGATAATCTTACAAAAATGCTACATTTGCATTGCCATGTTTATTTCGTATAATTTGAATTAAAGTTATGTTTCGTACATATTTGGGTACATTTTAGTGGTAGTCGCATAATAAAATATGAAGATCTCAATGCCAATTAAAATAACCTTTAAAAATTGTATTAAATACTAAATATGTTTAATTTAGTCATATTTCTAAGCATTTATTCGTATTACGAAAAAATTATGAATACTGAAGCAAAATGAATTTTAGGATTACTCGTACAAATCAATACATCAAATAGCTTGAAATATGTTTATTTAAAAAGGTTCTATTTCAAATGCTTAATGTTCAGTTTGTTGCAATAGTGAAACTTTCGTAGATTTACAATGAAACGTATATAAAATATTTCTGGTTGACTTATCGCAATTCAGTATTAAAAACAGTCTGTAACTAATTTTAAGATTTTTATGGAGTACTTTTTTAAAAAGAATATAGTGTTATATAATAAGAATGAATAAAGAGCTAAAAGAAAAATTATTTTCAATTATAAGATGTTACAAAACACAATTCTGTTCAATGAGATTCAACATTATACCACAAAATATGCTTTAACGTTTCCAATAATTTAATTTTGCGTTAGATTAAGAAAAATTTCATAAAAAGTACTCCTCCTAATAAAATGATTGTCTTCAGAAACATAATATATATTTTGGCAGTGCAAATCCATCTAAATGTTAATGCAACTTATAGAAAAAATCCAGTAAAATTCCTTTTAGAATAAGCACATTAAAAATTGAGATAAAAGTGAATTAGTGAAGTGAAGATTAATCAAAGTGAAATTAGTTTATAATTTATGTATGAAACGTGTATGAAATTTTAATTTGTGTATAATTTGTGTATAAAACGTGTTTTGTATATGAAAACATTTTTGAAACTCTGAAGTACAATACAGCTTTTAAGGTAAAGGAAAATCATAATTAAAATTTTATCCTTACCATCTGAAGAGTAAAGAACATAGCTGCTACTGTACGAGTAGTCTTACCGAATCTTCGCTCTAAATACTGAAAATTAAACACAAATTAATAAATTTATCTTTCGTCAAATTAAAAACAAAAACATTTAAAGTTTGTAAGCACGTTCACTTTAAATTAAAAATATGTCTATTTAAAAATTAGGTTTAGAATTTTCATCGAGAATCTGGAGAACAGCTTTACTCTTCGGAATCTAAATAAACTTTAACAGGAGTCTAGTTATTTAAACAGCATAATAAAGCAGATGATTTCAATCAAACAAAAATATAATTAATCAAAAATTTTTCGGAGAATGAAAAAATTAATTTACCTAACAATATTTTATATTAGTTTCCGTGACAAATGCTAATAAATAAATACATGGAGCTTACATACAGAATACAGATGTAGTTTTATAGCTAGTAGTATTATATTGCGGATTAAAAAATTATGCTGTACAGAAGATTTATGTAGTGGCACCATTTTATGCTCCTACAAATTTCAAAATAGCGTGAGAAATACACGCATCGTTTATTTGAAATATTCATTGCTATTTTTTCAAGTAATACGCGATGCAGATTTTAAATGAACTTTTAAAAAAACAAATACGTAATTTATTTTTTAAACAAAAGTAAGATAATTAAAACTGCTAAATCGACTTAAAATTTCTAAATAACCTTTAAAAATATTTTCTTTTTTCTATACGTTTTCAACCATCACTAGAAGACAATCTAATTTTAATTGAATTTCGATATCTTAAAGACTCTTTTGTATGACAGCTAGTAAAAAATACTGAAATGACTACAGGTATACAAACGCTGTACATCTTTTACTTTTATTCCCTACTGTTTCGTTCAACAACCCGTAGTGCACTATGTGCGGAGCGGGGGGTTGGTCTCTCGAAATATGTTTCGTTCAACAGTAAATAGATCGTGAAATATTTTCGAAAATACGTTTCTTGTCTTCTGATACCTTTAAGTAGTTCTCCTTAATGTGAATAAGTTGTTTTCCTTAGTAATAGTGCATATATTAATGTAAGCTGATTCAACAAAAATCTTTGACAAATGCAATCAAATACATTAATCCATGGTAGATATTTTTCAAAAATTCGTTATGCATTTGTTAAGTACATGTATACAGAAATATAAAATTTATTTTTGTAATGAGGACCCAGTCTCTTCTTACCTTCATATAAAAATGTGTGGAGACTTTTTGATAAAGAACAAATTTCGATATATCAGTTTGTTTTTTGCTGCATTCCCATGACCAAAGTGAATAAAGGAGCCAGTGATTACACCTACGCTAATTTACAAGGCAAATTACGCACATGTACATGTTTGGCATATTTTGTACATACACTATATACTGTGTTCTACATATTATGTATATACATTATACATATTATGTACACTCGTACACTTAGAAGTATGGTTTGTATTATTTGATGTGCAAACTGGACTGTTTGTTTTTCTGGTATACTAATGCGCACCGCTGACATAATCGCTTAAAACTTCCGTTAGCATATTCCCGTCGAAACAAAATTTCAAATATATTTTTGTAAGTAATTTTTTTTTTTTTAAAAACAAATAATTTTTCACCATTTCCTTTTAGTATTTTTTAGCAAATTCAACAATTTTTTTCAAAATTTTTCTCAAAAGATGTGCATTTTCATGAGAGATTTTAAAACAATTTAGTTTTTTGAAATCAGTTAAAAAGTAACGGAATCTCGTTAGTTTTTGTCTAGAACAAATTCCCAAGTCTGTTTGTTTGTAAGTGCATGGACGATGTAGCAGAAAGATTAAAATATATAGAATCATGAAATTTAGAATAAAGAATATATATGGTACTTAAAGTGCGATCTTCGAAACGTCTTCTTCAAAATTCATCTTAAATATTTTAAAATTAAATTCTAAAATTACCGGTATGGCACTTTTTTTCTTCACTGCTAAGGATTCTTGCGCATGGTACATCACGTGATATCACAATGAACGATGCATCTTGCAATTGATCATCATCTAGTTTTTTGGTGATATTTGTATTTATTCATTTGTTTGTCCTTTGTAACAGAATATAGTATATATAGTATAGTTTGTCCTTTGTAACAGAATATAGTATCGGAATATATATATATATATATATATATATATATATATATACATATAAAATGAAATGTATCAAAATTAAATGACCGGGTAATATCGAATTATAGTTTATGGAGGAAGCCCTAAACGAGGTAACCGAGAAGCGATCTCCTTCTTCTGCCTTGTGAAGCTGTGTGGTTCTCTTGTTTGTGTTCCCGCTTCTGCCTGCAGAAGATCCTTGGATTTTGGATTTGCCGTGTTCTTCTTGTCCCGTCTTTCCGTGGAACTTCTCTTGTATCGACGTGGACTTTTGCTATTTTGCTTTCAATTGTGTGGACTTTTTAAATTACAGATTTCGTCCTAGGGTCTTGTGACCCTGAAGATTATTTTTTATTATGTCATTCTTGAGCTATGTTTCGGCTATTTTGACTATGTAACTCTTACCTGTAAAACTATATGCTGAAAAAAAGTTTAAAAACAATAATCTAGTCTTAAGGCTGTCTTCTTCTGAGGTTATAGAACCTG
The DNA here is from genome assembly GCA_019974015.1 of Nephila pilipes. Taxonomy (NCBI): domain Eukaryota; kingdom Metazoa; phylum Arthropoda; class Arachnida; order Araneae; family Nephilidae; genus Nephila; species Nephila pilipes. Next base: position 663,516 of record BMAW01031630.1, on the reverse strand, counting down.
ATCGAAACTTCGAACATATTTCCAGGAAAAACACTGTTCCAATATCCATATACGCTTGCGAAGTTCTAACATACATCCATTTATGATGCAGGTTTCTTAAAATTTAGAAACATTCTAAAAATATGCCATTTTTGACATGAATACGTAAAGATTAAAAATCATTTAACATTACATTGTTTTAGACAAGACATGGAATACATTTTTCTAAAAAAAAGTGTCGATTCGGTTAAAAATAAATAGAATTGTAAAATAAGTTTTTCTCTAATGGATGGCTAAGTTAGAATATAAAAGTATTGTCCGAGACCGCCTTTTATCGGAAAAAAGTGTTCCATTATCGGGTCTTGTTCCTTAACATTACACCAGGACAGCCTTAACGAGAAAGTACTGATTTTCAATAACACAATGATATACTACCTCATAGGCTGTGGACACGTCCATGTCAAAGAACACTGGCAAGAATCCGTAGGCGGCGATGAGACCCCCGAAAGGCATGCCTATCATCCAAGTGACGAACTGCGTTCCGTAAAGGTAGGTCTCCGCAGGCATGCCCAGCACTGAAATTGCCGACATATAAGTGGCCATGAGAGAGAAGGCCACCGGACCGATATGCATGTCGCGGCCTGCCATCAGGAATTCTTGGGTGGTCTTCTGACGACCCCCGGTAAATCTGAAGTACAGGCCGACCATCGCGGATACGGAGAGCATGCCCCCGATTACAAGGTAATCGGTGATGCCCAGGAGGTTGGCCATAGTGGATGAGGAGAGACTGGATGATCTGGAATAGAACGAAGCCACATTGTAAGAGAGCATATAAAGTGGTTTGATTAGCAGGCAGAATAGAATTGTCCAAACTTGTTGAGATTGATTTCATTTTCGCTTAAGTTATCTAAGTTTTACTAAATTGTTTCAAATTATGCATTTTTGTATTTTGCTTTTAAAAAATAAATGCAGCTTTTCTGATTCTGTAGCTGTATTACTTATAGAGCCCTTGGTAGCCGAGTGGTCAGGGTTTCGGATTCGAGCCCAGCGGTTTTCGTTCTGTCGCGGGATCGAGCCTTGGCCGCTAAGGACCTGCCATGTAGCCGGGGAAGATGCACGTTAAATCTGATGGGGCCCAAAGTCCTCCCATTGGCATGGTGTGGATGTTAGGAGAGGGGGTGTAGACTCAGGTGTCGTCCTCATCACTTGACCGAGGTTCAAAATTACGAGGTCCGTCGCCAATAGCTCTCGTGATGTTTTTAGTGCGACGTTAATAAAAAGTAAACTAAATTAAAACTGTATTATTTATAAGAATTTTATAAAGAGAACCTTCGAAAATTGGATTTTAAAATTGGGAACATACGTACCACACACATAGCATAGAGAAATATATGTGCATTTGTGTTTTTCCTCAAAATGAGGTGTTTTAAAATTCTAAACCTTTTCGTAAAAATCTACATTACCCAAGAACCGATATTTTTTTACTGTAAATTTCACTGTAAATTTCAAAACTAAGCTTCCAAATTAAATACAGGAATAAGAGAAGCTCACAAGTTATAGTTAAACCTTAATTTTATTAAATCAAATCTAAAAACCTGATATTAATATCAAATAAAAATATAGAAATTCTTTTGATAAACTTTCCACGAGATACATAAATAACTGTCAATTTTATGAAAAAAGTTAATCCAAATTTGCGAAATGGAGAAAAGGCAAAATCATAAACAGAACTATATAAACATTTACCGTTGGCACGCAATTAAAATTTTCATTTTTCATACTATGAGAGGTAATGAGATACCTTAAATTATATTTTAGAATTTTTGGGTGGATTTAAATTATACCACGTTTAAAAGCAATATGGGTAATCAGAAACATTTTTTACACTTAAATTAATAAAAGCACCACAGCTGTTACAAAACTGAAATACTCTCAAACTATTTGAATATAAATTAATGTAATGCATTTATAATGGTTCAGTCAATTGTATCATTTGAGCTTGGCATTATTGATTAGGAAGGTCAAACTAAGACCACACAAAAGAGCAAACCCATATCCTGCTTTGAATATTTAACCTTGCGTTTCTCTCACTCTTCCTGTGCCTAGAACTCCGACTTTTTTCATATCGAATGATTAATGAAACTCTTATGCAGAAAAATTCTGCATTCGTTCACCTCTTTATAACTCACTCTTAGAACAGAGAGAGCATAGCTAATCTACGAATTCGCCCTTTCTATGTATTATATATACACGAACATATGAACCATGTTATATGTATCAATTATCATTAAATTTTCTTTTAAATGTTATATAAATATTTGCATTATTTGAAACAGTTTTTTTTTTTGTAATAAGCATGAAAATTCAAAAGATATGAAAATTTACACAGTTTATTTAGCCACAACTGTAAATTTATTTTCTTGCATAACAGAAGTAAATATATAAAGAATTTTTATGACAATTAATATTCTAATTACAACAATAATTACCGATACACTTTGACAACTAATCAACGATACTCCACTGAGTATTTAATTTTTTTCTTTATTTTTTCTGAAAAAAAAGGATATGAAGTAGTGACACAAAATTTTAAGAAGTGTATTGCTTAGTGAACAAATTTTTATGATTTCAAATGCAATTCGTTGGTTTTTTGCAGCAGGCCAAATGTTTCACATTTGTCGTAATAACGTTGATTCAACCAATGAAATATTATAGAACCATCTTAGAATTATAAATCACGTTATATGGAAGTCCACGAACCATTTACAACATGAAGGGTATAAAATCCAGTAAGAAAAATATATTCAAGTCCCACTGTTATAGTTATTTCTAGTTTCTAGTATTGCTTTTCATTAGTTTAAAATGAATGCTTAGTTATTAACAGGAAAAATTGTACACCAAATTCCTTCCTAATCACTGTAAAAAGCTACAATCATATAAAAGATTTTAGTACGCATTATTAAAAGAAAAAGGATAGTCAAAATATCTTTTCCATGATTTTTGCAGATAAAAAACATAATGACTTCAGTAATGATTATAATTTTATATATAAAGACTTTTCAACTACTTGATGTTTGATTTCTTATTAACGTTGCACTTAGAAGCATCTAGTGAAGGATCTCGTAATTTTGAACCTCGTTCATGTCACGAGGATGTCATCTGAAGTGTTATCTCTCTCTTCATACTTCCCCACCTCGCTAATATAATAGTTTGATAGTTGGTCAGATTTAACGTGAATCACCCCCACTACACGGCGTATGGTAAGGAGCACCAGGATTCGAACCCCCGACAATGAACACTCGGCTTCCGCGATCATAGATTTCATTAATGAATGCATTTTTAGATCATAAAAATAATGTTGTCAGAGTAAAATAACCTCGTGATAGCTAAACATATATATCCATAAGCATATGTATCCAGATAGCCAATATATATCCGCTTAATAAGTGAAAATTAAAATATCCATTCAATATTTTTATTGCAAGTGCAATTGAATACCTATGAGATAGGGATTGCGATAAACGTAAGTCCATTTACCGGTGAATTGTAAATTTTGCCTCAAATGTTTTAACCTCAGATGTATAACCAAATTACCGATAATTGGTAAATTTTGGCCTAAAGGAATTACTCTCTCTGTTACATATCCGTTATAAATCAACCAATTAATACACTTTTTTGTACTTTTTTTAAAGTTAAACATTGAAACAAGTAAAACTACAATCAAAAATAAAACCGTGGAATTAATAGAACGCTATATTCGTGAAATAAAATTATTACATATACCACAGACAGCAAGGTTGAAAGGAAAATAATAAATTTTACTGATCCGTAAAATTTAAAAACAATATTTCATATGGATTTTTATACAACTTTTTTTTTATTATCAATAATATAAGTTTTGATAAATGTTTGTTATCCACATAGTCGAATTTCAATTTCTGAACCTCATTTTGTATTAAAACAAACGAGTAAAAATATATTAGTTTATACAGAGGAAAATGTAGAAACAAATTTTAGGGAGAATCTTAATGGTTAAGGGGACTTAGTACATTTGCACCTTCAAAAATTCGATTTTTCAAATTTGTTTCAGAAAACAGGGTTGAATGTTAGGAACATTTTAGAGCAAATCGCGTCAAAATCCGACAATTATTCCATCCTGTGCAACAAAAAATGTAAATGTCTAAAGTGGCTTGTTCTTTGTAATGCAATGTAAAAAAAGCTCTTTTTCTCAGTTTCTTATTTTCACACTTTCCTACAGGATTAAAAAATGTTTTGCATGCAGAGCTTTAGAATTTTACATGAGTGTTGCACTTGTAGATTTTTATTCTGTGATCCTCAATATTGTTAATAGGATGATTAGATTTTATTTTATAACATGATACATGAAAAAAAAATTACTAAATACAAACTTGATAATTTTTTTAACTTTGCAATCAAGAAAGATAAATTTAAATTTTGAAGTTTACAGAATAAGGATTATTTAGCTTTAATTTGGTATAAAAATTATAGTTCTACTGTACATCTTTCAAATGTTATCTTGTGAATAACGTAAGGTAAGCTAACTTATTTTTTAAATTTTTGTACGCATCTTTCATGCTGTATAAGAAAATATATTAATTTAATAACAAAACTTGAGCCAATATTTTAAACTATACACTTTATTACACAAACTGGCAAAGTTTCATATTGAAATGAGCAACAATTGTTGATTTATGAAGAATCGAAAAAAGTTTGTCAAAATGTTCTACTTTTGATTTCGAAAGGTACTAAGTCCCCTTAATTAAATTTGAAACTCTATATGTAATTTGCATATTCACGTTGTCTTTTTACTAATGACTTAGACTGAATGCTACATTTAATTAAATATAGTTGACTTCTTTTACACCCACAAAACATAATAATAAATTTGTGATTTAATTAACATTTTTGAAAAACATACATCAAAATACAAAATTATATAACATATTGAATCAGAAATTATTATATAATTGCTAAGCTTAATTACAAATCTTAAATAAAAGAGAAAATAATTTAATCCAAATTTAAATCCTATGTTTTTTTTATTTTTTAAACTGTATCAGTTTGATAAATAAAAAAAATATTAATACATGATAGATATTATAATTCAGAAATCTTTATATGCAGTTGAAATATTCACATTTATTTTTCAGATGGTTTTGAATAATTACAATATTAGAATAAATATTAGGGTGTTCATTTTCATCATAAATGTTAAAATCAACCAATGATGTAATGATATATAACAATGTTTATAAAACAAAAATCTTCTACCTTGAAATATACGAAATAAATTTAATCAAAAGATAAAGGTGAAAAGAACTCTATAATCATTAACAGTTTGAAAATGCATCATTTTAAAGCGGACAATGATTTAACATTTATTTAACAAGTATACAAATTCCAGAAGTACGGAGAGGTTTAGTTTAGCGAGCTAGATCTTAAATACGCAATTAAATAAGAATAAAACTAAAAATGCATAAAAAATATTAGAACTATTTCCTGCTTAATATTTACTGCAGAATATTGAACGAAGTAAAATAATGTGTAATACATATATCGAAACACAGTCGAAGTAAAATGTGTCGGCCGCTTAGATATTAGTAATTCTTCTACTAACTAAGTGACGTGTAAAAGTTATAGTAAATTTCACGTGATTTTAATTTAGCCCCATCTGTCTGTGAATTTACTTCATTCCGTTTACAGCTACAATTACGTTATTTTTGAACGGAAAACTTATTTATCAAAACAGAAATAGAAATACCAACATGATAATCGACATTGACACAGAAAAAAATTTAAAATACTACCTCTGTTCTTAATAACAGTTACAAGTGAATGTTTAAACAGAAATATCGTTGACAAATGCAACTGTAAATTATGTTGCAGCGCAAAATTGCGAAGCCTTCCATCAAAATTAAAGTTTCCTTCCATTTTTTGTTCTGACATTCACATTTTTCAATTGTTAGGTTAATAGTTATTTTTTAAAACGTTTTTATGTATTTCATTTGGTGTGTGTGTCATCAAATTTGCGATCCTTAATTTAACCAACTTCCCATCTAGTCAGAGCTCTGAAACCTTGGGGATCGTTTTTACTCGCCTAACAATGCAATATTTAAGTATTTGCGACAAGTTTTAAATAATATTTTCTTTAATAATGCAGTTTAGCCCAATCACTTGGCACGATTTTAAAAAATAGCACAAAACTTGGCGGGTTTTTTTTTTTTTTTTTTTTGGCTCAACGTTAAGTCCGTAAAACGGAACAGGGTAGCTACATTTGGCAAAATACCGTCAAATAATTCTTATCGCCAAGGGTGGATAGGTTAAACTGCATTCCAACCATTTAATTTACCGGATCACTAACCTCACTATAAATTTACATGCTGAATGATCGACTGTTTTATTAATGTTACACTGAGAAGCATTAAGAGGGGTGTTGGCAACGGGCCTCGTAATTTTGTACCTCTATCAAGTAATGAGGACGACACTTTAACTGGCACCATCCCATCCAAACTTACACGCCACACCGACCGGAGGACTTTGGACCTCGACCAGATTTAACGTGCATCAGCTCCTTTAAACTGTAGATCTTTAGTGCATCAGGTCTCATACCCAAGACTCGATGAGAGCAACTCCGACTGCGAAACCGGGACCATGACCACTACGTTACCGTGGTCACAAATTTACATACTACGGAACAAATAGATTTCTAAATACGCGTTATGCGTATTATAAATATACACTTACATTCAAAACCTAAATGTTATGTTTTAATACTTAATACAGATTTTGGAATTAAATAGTTGTCAATTTTCTGAATGCTAGGAGACCAAAGCACACCTTTGCTGTTGCAAAGTTATTTTTACACAATATACCATTTCTCGTTTACTTTTCTAGTATAGTAACCTATCTTCTATCCGGCATAATCGGGATTATGTCAGATTAGCGATTTTACCGTCGTGCGTCAATATAGTTTTAAAGGAAACATTCGAAACAAATCACTCCAAATGAAATGTCAAGCGATTAAGACATGTATTCAAAGTGTTTAGGCGCATTTTAAATATCTGTAGACGATATAAATATCCAACTAAATATTTCGTTATTCCAGCAACTAGAAAATTAAACTCAAACATTGAGCATTGATTTTACGGTGAAATCCTGTACTGATCAAAAACATATAAAAAAAAAGAAAATTTGATAGTGTAATGATAGGTATATAGAACTAGTTGTGACGAACTATTCTAGTCACCTTACTTTCTCTTATTAGTTTTATTGACACTGAAGGACACTTGCTGGTTTTCTAGAACATTTCACTGTTGAATATCCGTATGTACACAATTGTAATATTGTGAAAGTACCGTACTTAACCTGCTAGAAAACAAGAAATACGGTATTGAAAATGAAACCTAATACTTATGATGAACACTGAAGGAGAATGCGAGTAATCATGTATCGTGCTCTTTCGATAAAGGTCAACAAACGCTGGAATCGCCATGAAAAAATTTCAAGGCGAACAACACGATCATTGCCCGATTATGTGTCGAATTATCGAATGGCAAATTAAAAAGAGTGCTCTTATTTTCTTCAATATTATTACCTTTGTCCTATACGGTTGTTATTAACCTTTAAAACGTATCAGAAGGGATAAATAATCCCAAGTAAGTTGTTTTTCTAATATAATTAAAAATCCGAATTACTGTGATACTGATTTTTTTCTGTAATTAATTATGGCGTCAGTAGGAATTCCGTTAGCATAAAAAAAAGTTCACGCTTCTTAGGTATTTCGTTAGCTGCATGACAAAGAAAACTGATCAGGGGTGTTTTTTCACACATGATACCATAAGCGTAAGTTTTTAAAAATTACTTTGTGAAGATTTATTTAGCTTTTATGTTCCGTTATTGTAATTTTTGATTCTTGTTAGACAGATATAAACCGAGGGGTTAGGAAATATTTGTTTTAGAAGTATTTTTATTCTCTTTTTATTTTATTGATTTTATTGTTTGAGCATAGCCTTCATTACATGCCGTTCCCAAAAAATGATTAAATGGAAAAGAAATTGTGCTAGAAACAGATCATTTTAGCGATTATAAAGATACTCCAATACCACCAACCATATCTAAACAAGGAAGATGTTGTATATATGCAAGAAAAGTGGATAGAAATATTGTGTGAAAGATGTACAATATGTATCACTTTTATTTATAAAAGGCCCCACAATATTATTTGCAATAAATATAAGAAATAAATTTATAATTTATATAAAATATGTAATTTTTATAAAATATCTAATCTCATTTACATGTCTTTATTTTATAAAATAAAATTTATTTACTGGTGTGAAAGGACATCCAATGTACCGATTTGTTTAGATGATGCTTTTTCAGGGATAAAATTTTGTTTTGGAAATATCTTGGTGTAAAACGCAAAAAAATTAATTACAGTTCTTTCCTAAAAAATATCTGCGATTCTCTTACTCACTTAAAAATATCTGCTCTTTCGATTCACAGAAAAAATCCGTTTCTTGAAAAACGAGAATCGGTATTTCCAGAACTATTATCACATCATTAAAGTTGTTCTCAAAGAGTTTTGTTGACGGAAATGTTTCGAAACGAGACATAAACACTGCGCAACATGGTACTTAGACCACGTGGAAGACTTCATCGTTTTCTTTTTATGACGCATATAAAAGTATGATTGTAAACGTGATACTGTCTCTGCCGTCATCTCTCACCAAGCGGAAAGGCGCAACTCACAAATTCCTTGATCCATCAAAGAAGAGAGTTGTCTACACACTTTTAAACGGTCTTTCACCTCTTGTTTACTAATTAGTGAGTGAAAACTTTCGCAGTCTGTTTGCAATAAAATTGAAATTTTTCGGAATTTTTTTATATATATATATATATTTATCTAAAATAGTGCTGCAGTTGATTGCTGAAAACATATCTCAGTTTTATTTTAAAGAAAGCTATAAATTAATAAAGATAAAATATTAAAGCACCTAAATACAAGTGTTCTATAAGGGCAGTTTGAAAATCTATTTTTAATGTTTTTCTAAATATCAAATTCTACTCGCGAAATATTGCATATAAGATAACTACATTTTCTAACACGTTGAATTCCGAAATTTTCTGTAGCCGCTATAGCCTAGTGGTCATAGTCACGGATTTATGTTGATTGAATTAAGTTGAATCTGTCAAGGCTCAAAGCCCTCCTGTTGCCGTAGTGTGGAACTTAGAAGAGGTTGTGCCAGCTCAGGTGTCGTCCTCGTCACTTGATCGATGCTCAGATTTACGAGGTAGCCAATAGCTCCCGTGTTCCATCTAGTGCGACGTTAATAAAGAATCAATCAATCCGAAATTTTCCGATGTTAATCTGTTCAAAATTGAAATCAACAAACATTGTTTACATTTGTTAACTTACTATTTTTATAATTAAACTACTGATTTCGTTTAAACTTCTTTCGTACATTTCTTGACTTATTGAAGCAAAATTTTAACACCATTTCAATATTTATGGATATTTATTGATTATTATAATAAGTATCTTTAATTTATTAAAAATAGTTAATTTTAGCATGAAAGTTTTTCTCTCGTAAAGGTCATTTATTTAAACTTTAATTTAAAACAAAGTTATAAAATATTAAAAAGAACTCAACTTCAGTTGTTCAATAATCCTTGAATATGAACACTTGAATAAGAAAATCTTCATATTATTCGTTTCCCATTTCTAAGTCTCTTTTTACTTTCTTTAAGAAAATAGCTAATAACGCATATGTCACATATTTTAAAATGTTGCAGTTTATTTTGTTCCTTAGATACAAATAAATTATTCATTATTATTTCTATTGGAAATTTATGATTTCTAATAATCCATATATTTCAACAAACTTCATGTATATTTCTTTTGATGACAAATAACATTATCAGTGCGTAATGTTATTATCTTAACTGTAAAGTGAAACTTTACTCGTTTATTAATGAAATTTAAATAAGCCGAGCATTAGTGGAAATAAGATAATTTATTTTGAAATATTGTAAATTAGTTAAGAACGAAATTAGTTAATTAGTACATTTATTAAATAAGCTCATCAATTCTTGAATTCTCACGAGATTTTAGATAACTAATTAAAAATACGGGGTTGGATTCAAAAAAAAATTGCGTCTATGTTCATAACATTTTTTACCCGATTTTCCAAAATTTTTATTGTACCTGAAAGCTACAAGTGTGCTCTGTGAAACATATTGTTCTTATTATTTAATTTTGTTAATGAATAAATAACTCGAGATGATAGTTATCCGCGAGGACATGAATTAAAACAACTGAGACGTCATCGAACTGACAGTTGCAAGCCTATCGAACATCGCCCTTGCATCTTGAGACTTTCACCTCTTCCCCCAAATGGATGGGGGGGGGTACCCTTCAAGCTGCACTACTATCACTTTGACTACGAGGTGAAAGCTGCCATTAATGTCTTGTGTTGACAACAACCACCGAGATTTTTCTCCGACGGGTGAACCCGACTAGTCCTACTTTGGTGAAGATACACGGAAAAAGTTGGGACAAAATCGAAAAGTTAGTAATGTATTACATAGAGGACACATGTAGCTTTTAGGTTTAGCAATAGTTTTGAAAATTGTATAATAAATTTTAAGAGTTATGGCCATGGAAGCACTACTTTCAGGCAAGATTCATATTTCGTGCACATATCATTAGTATTCGCATTATGTAATAGGGCAAAAGTGAATTGGTAATATTTAGATTTATTTCCTAGGAGTATATCGATGTAGCTTAAATATATATATAACAACGTTCGGAAAAATCGATTAATCAAATCATTTTATCAAATTAGTCAAATTTCACGTGTTTCACTGCAGATATATGATAATTACTAGATTAATGTTTCATATTTTAAATATATATTTTTAGGAAATACTGCAATTAGTTACTAGTTAACTAAATATTATATGTGTCATGTGAACAAAAACTACAGCGTATAATTTATGTTAAGTGATAGAAGACCCATGAAGAATTATAACTGAGCATTTCAAAAGCATTTGAGAGTATTTGCACGTCTTCACATATTTGAATCATTGTATAAAATACACATATTGAAGCAATTAAATTGTTTTGAAAGTATTTAATATTCATTATATTGAATGTAAAATTTAACTTAATTTTGAAAAAAAAGAATTATAAAAAATTAAGCAGGGGAACTGTATAAAACCCACAGAATAAGAGAAAAAAAAAAGATTTTAGTAGATTTCCTTTCTTTCTCTCTTTTTTATACTACACCTTTCCATATTTCGACTGAGGAATCGAGAATCCATAGAAAACAGTCTCTATGATTATTTCAAATAACTAACACATCGATCAATAACTCCCGAGACTAACATTGAAAACAACATTTTTTTTGCAAAATTTTTTTTTATTCATCAACATAACACCTTTTGTTAATCACCTTTTAGGGTGATACAATCGTTCCAACGCTTTTCCAAATCTTTTTTTTTTTTTTTTT
>BMAW01031630.1:627432-651603 GCA_019974015.1 Nephila pilipes | reverse complement strand
GCTGTTTCTGGTCCGATCGACTTAAAATTTTGACACGTTTCAAGCAAAGGTTAGTACTCTAGAAAGACCTGGTTACTGGTTTACTACGAGCGCCATCTCTGGGTTAGTCTCGGGAGTTATTGATTGATGTGTTATGATGCATTTGATATCTAATGTGGTCGATAACTATAGCAACCATGTTCAGTATTTTTCTCACGGAAATATATTGTTACGGTTTGAACATAAAAAGTCCAATTGTAATGAACTGGTTTCATTATTGACGACAAGAGCCAATGATGAACAATAAATAGTCAGTCAACAAATCTTTAACCGGTTTTATTCTGTCTCAGAAAAATCAAAATCAAAAACATTTCAAAATGTAGATAGCGTTAACTTAACCACGTTCTTAACCAAAGATTTTATATGAGAAATATTTTTATTTTAAAGGGTCTCAGGACTCTTAACAATTATATGTGTATGCAAAAAAACACTATTTTTCAAATCAATACTACTAATGAAACAAATCAGAGATTTTAAGAACTTTTGTCATGTAATATTCCTGTATATTTAAATTATATCTCGTATTTTCATATAATTTTTAAGGAAAGCTTAAGATGTTATCAGAAAGTACAATTTTTTCAAAGTTACGAAAATGAATATTTTGCTGCTCGCATGATTATTAAATGCAACATTGATTAAAATTTACAAAAGTAATGTTATCTAGTAGAAAAAATGTTGAATTTTGAAATTATACACGTTTTTTAAAAATATTTAAAGAAAAATGATTTTAATACAATTATGAAGAAAATTACGAAGTGTTAAGAAAAAAATATGATTAGAATTCATATAAATTTTTTTTATTAGTGATTTGTCTGAAAGTTGATGTATAAGTCATATTACTTTGAAAACATAAGTGAAATTTCTAACTATTAAAATAATATTCATTATTTAAATTAATACCAATATAAGTCATACTTTAACAGTGATATACCCATGTATCTGTTTGTGTAAAGAAATTCACATTTTTATGTTTACGTAATTATGTTTGAACAATTAATAATCAATAGCTGTATTTACAGTTGTATTCCTATATTTATTTGTAGGTACATCTTGCCTAATTTACGACTTTCAAAATATGAAGAGTTTTTAAGAACATAACATTTCATACATCAATAGTATAGTTCAAAAATAAAATTCAAAGATTTTTTTAAGAACTGAAATCTTATCATTCAAATTTTCCATAATTTCTATACAAATATTGTACAATACTTAAAATTTGAGAGTATTCAGCACAAAAACATTTACGTTCACCATATCGGAAATAATATCCTTTCATAATGTGAAAATTTGTATAACTATGGTAGGAGTAGATTTTCAGGGAATGTTACCAGTATCTTAGAAAATCACAGTTTGAGAAAAAAGAAGCAAATGCAGATATTTTTTCTCTGAGTCTTAGACGTTTGTTTACAATATTAGAATTCAGTTTTCGAACGTTATATTAATCAAATTTTCGCATGTATTATAAATTTACGGAATCAAAAAAAAATCCGTTTAATTTTCAACAACAAAACTTAAAATACAAAATTTGAAGCTTTTCAATATATCGGTTACCTTAAATATCTTGGGTGCGTCTTACACACTGTAAAAAAATGGTTCTTTTATATTTAATCCATCGGTCTTCAAATTTTTCGATTCTTTGAACCCTTAGAATTGAAGGGAGGTTTCGAGGAGCCCCATTTCACACACCTTGAGAAAAATACATCTCAAAATTATTTTTAAAGTAGGTCAATATATTATAAGTATTTTATGAAAAAACTATTAAAGGAAAGCAATGTATTTTTTGTTAAAAACTTTTACATATAATTAATGTAATTTAGTTTTTAGCAATAGCATGAACTTGTGTTTCATGTGTAGTTTATACGTGGTTCTTCACGATCATGGGATAGTGGGTTTTAATATGTGTTGGTTCTTCTTGGATTCTTTGAATTTATAAATGAAAGACCTGCAGACGTTCATTTCATAATTAATCAATTAATACTCAGAAATGTGAATTGCCTTTTCTGGTGGAAAGGAAGCTTTCTCTCTCTCTTTATGGCTACCATGCATTCCTCCTGGCGTCTCATTTAAATAATAAAACTCACAAAGATTTAGGACATTCACACGGACACATTCACGCAGACATATCATACTCGCGAGACATACAAATATTTATATTAATTTCGTTAAGTAATTATTCGAATCTAACTTATATCTAATCAAATAATGATCTCATTTGCATCGTGTTTCTTCTCCCCCCTATTCTCATCTATGATTAAAACTTCTCTCCCGTTATGAGATAGGATAATTGACCTGTTTCAAAAATTATAAATACACTGATTTATATGCAATTAAAGAAAAACATTGAATTTCTTAATAGAAATTTTAATATTAATGTAATTCACTTATTAATATCATTAACTCGTGCTCCAAGTGTCACTTACCCTTATTATATTTAGTGACTGGTTTGTAACTATTAAAGTCTAGTCCTATTGATGCTGCTTGTAGTCGAATTTCTTGTCCTTCATATAGACCATTGACTGACAAATATTTCTCCTCATAGTCGACCCTGTATTTACTATTTGAGAGTAAGAAAATTAAGGGAATGAAAAAGAAAGGAAATTAAATTCTCCCTCAGAGAGATTTTTCTTATGCTACGCCACTTTACTAATGTGTAATTGGAGAAATTCCCATACACAAACACTCGAAATTCGCATTCTATTGAGATAAATCGAATGTGCTACACACCATTCTATACATCAATATCTCAGCTTTCCAGTTGTCTTGAACATGTTGCCATCTATTGATGGAAAGAAGGAAACATTTATAAGAAACTTCAGCTCCTCAGTCCGTCGTACAGACAGCAATATAATAATGGCTTTCAAATATGCGGCTGGATGTCAACTGGCTGTGTAAGCCAATGAGTTTAATTATATCTATATTTTGTATTGTTGACATATAGATTGAGAAAGACTTTTCGCTTTAATACGTTGTCACAAATGACATTAAATGTTTATAGCTATGAGAGACTCTTGGATATATAGTGTGTACCTGCAATCAAAAACGTAGAAATTGCAATTGGCTCAAATTTAGACTTTAATGTCGAATCTGTTCATTTGTTGGTAAGTTGTTCTGATTAATTTTCGAAGTAATGAAGTATATTTTTATATTTTTAGTTAAAAATACTAATAAACTTGCATGAGTGCTTTATAATTTTCTTTTCGAATTTTTATTTTGACTCGTGGAACCCCACGGCTTGCAGAGCACAATTTGTGTAACGTGAACATAATGTGAAAATCACTGATTTAAACTAACGATTTAGCAAACTCTGAGCTTGATTTATGAAAAAGTAACCTCTAGTTGAGGAAATAAAGAGTTAAACAGAAGCGGGAAAATACATTCAAATGAAACAGATTGTAACGAAACATATTCACGAACTAATAACTTCATCCTAATCAAAACTCGACAAACGTTCATTTCAATTCAGTGTTAGATACAGTATAAAAGGAAGTGCTGCAACAACTTCAGGTCAAAGCATAAAGTCAACATTTCCTATCTTTATATTAAACTCCCCCGCCAACTATGTATGATTATAGCAATTTATTAATGGTTCTAAATCTATGGTTCGCGGATCACTGGTGCTTAGTAAATTCCCTTCAAGTGATCAGTGAAATATACAAATACACGTTTAGTAATGGCTGCAGAAGAAATTAAATGTAAAGTAAAATCATATTTATGGAATATTAATCAGCAAACGCAAAAGAAAATTAATTTTTCTAGTTTCTTAAGTGGTATCGGAAACTTAATAAATAGCTAATTTCTGTGCAAAATGGGGTCATACTCGTATATTGAATCAAATAGAATATGAATCTTCAAACTACGATCCTAGGGCAAATTCCGGCCCGCGGGTTGAAATTGTTTTTATATGAAAAAAGTTTTTAAAAAAATCAAACTATGCAGTGTAATTACTAAGTCATTTAAGAGACATTTTTTTACATCTTGATGCAAGTTCTGAAGACATTTCCATATTTCATAATCATGTTGATCGTACAATGGAGAGCTTCCTTCAAGCCTTCATTTGGTAGGGATTGGTTTGCGAAATGAACATATGCTATAAATGATATTTTAAGATAAAATTAATGGATCTAATCCAAATCTATAAATATATTTCGAAAGATAAATTCAATCAATTAAATCATATGCAAGGGGTTTTTCTTCTGTATTTTGGGATTGTCCTTTCAAATGGATACCAATGAAATATATAAAACGTCAGTATTATTTGTTATTATATAACAACCCATTTAGCTACAGAGCATAAACGGATTTAGCTACAGAGCATAAACCCATTTAGCTACAGAGCATGTAAAAAATGTCATTCATGCATTTGTGCCAAAAGTTATCAATTATATACCATGTCTGTTAATAAAATGAAATTTTTTCTTATAAATTGATCTTAATTTTTGTTGTGTGTGTAGCTCTATAAGTCAAAATACCCAAAACTGTGATGTAGAAAAATCCAAGCAAGTTATATCACAATAATTTGTCACGGACAAATTATTGTGATTTATTATTATTGTGTGAATAGAAGTATTTATTTTGCGTAAATGCAATTCATACTTGATTTGTTCAATATAAAAATGATTTTCTGTTTATTATATTTTATTTGTTTTTTTCTCATTCTCCGAGTTTAGTCATAACGACAGTTGGCACAAATAGCCATTTACCTTAAAATATACCATCAGACCAAACAACTCTCAGAAGTTGGTGTCCAAGAATATAAATACATGATATACAGTATTAATATAAGAATTGAGCAATAATATATATTCAAGCATCGATATGAACTTTTCTGTGTCATGTTTAAACTTTTTTAATTCCAATTTTAATTTTCACGCAGATCATTTATACGAGAAAAAAAAAAATCTTTAAAACTCTTAAAACCTGATCAATAAAAAAATGGTTGAAAATATGAAATGATTAATCTCACTCATCCCGATATCTTGAAAAAATCCATCAAGCAAAGAAAGGAAAAAAAGCAGAAACATTCCTCTCTCCATTAAATGATTGATCCATATCCAAACAAAAAAAAAGATAAATTTCACACATTAAAATGGTCGACTCTCTCTTCATCCCAAACTTTCAAAGGTTACTTCAACATTTTGTTCATATCTTCTTTGTCGGAATTTTATTTTCTCTATTTTGTGACGAAAATCATCGTCTGCACTTTACGATGAGGATTCTTGAGGTCCTTCGTCTCCTTCCCCTCCCCTTCTTCAGACGTTCAGAGACGTTGACATCCCCCAGCCCTTTTTTGCTTCCTTTGTATCATATCTTGTTACTTGCCGCATCTTTAGTTGGATAGCGATCAATTTGTTTAAAATTTTTTTGGTTATTCTTAAAGGTCTCCTTGCTCCTTCGAACGTTTGCTATCTTTTTTTAAGCTTTGCATCATTTCCATATTTCTTCCAAACTTAACGACAGGTTTCGTTCCCTCGCATTGTGACTCAGGTCTCTGCTGATCTATTTTTTAATGCTTTTTAAGGTTTCCCTTCTCCATCTCTTATGTTGGTCTAATTCTTTTAGTTTTGTATTCATAAAAGGTTCTTAACCAACCTTAAGCTTCTTTTGTTCTCGTGTTAAGTTGAGCAAGCACCGATTGACATACTTCTTTCTCAAGTTTCCATTTTTCTCATTCGTTGTGTAAATCTGCTATTGCAAATTGGAACTGCATGGCATGTTTATCCTACGATATATAAAATGGAAAGAAAGAAAGGTATTTATTGTTTTCTTAACAGGAATTCCTGACGTCATTTGACAACAATTAAATCTCCTCTGAAGTTAACGAAGCTCCCTGCACATGTAACGAGAATGAGTTGCGAGTATGAAGAAAAAATTACGTTGGCTGAATAACTTCTATGTTATGGCTTATCTGTAGATCCGAATACTTGTTTAAAACCAAAAAAAAAGGGGCAGATTATATATCCTAACTTAATAAAATTTTAAAGCATGTATAACAAATAATATTTTAAAAGTGAAAATTAGTTCTCGGGTAAACACAAGTATATAGCAGCAACGAATATATATAACATACCTTAGCTCTACATCAAAACAACAGTCGCTTTTACAGGTTTTCATTAATATTTTTATTTGAAATATTGCATAGAAGTAAAACACCCCCAAAAAATAATAAACAACGAAAGACGAAAATATATAATAAAATGCAAAACGTATTCGCTAATTTTTATTTTATTTTTGTTCCGCCAGGTTTAGAATATTTATTCGAAATTAAAAGAGTAAATACAAAAAATGTGACTTTTACAAAGAAGCATCTATTATTGCTTCTTCTAAGGACTGTTTCACAGGTGCAATAAATTCACATGTGTGAAAAGAAATATATTGATGTAACGAAGAGTTATTCTTAGAATTCCTTTATTCAGGTTTTCGATTTCGTTGAAAGTTGAAAACTATTGCATTCGATTACAAAATCCAAGGCGGCTTACAGGTAAACGAAGAAAAAAACTTTGAAGAGTTTCGGAATTTGTGGACATTTTCTGAAATCTAACTGAAAGAACGTATAGTAGATGTTTTGTTTCGTAATTCGGTAGAACTCGTTTTTTTAAATGTGAAATCCTCATGCGATTTTTTTGTGTTTAAAATAGCTTAGGTAATTTTTTAATGCAAAAGAAGCGCGTAATTTCCAAGTAACTCGATAACTTTCTCACTTGTACCGAGTGGATGAAAATGAACAGAAAACTCGTTTTCTGTGTATTGGGATTCAGTCGTCGACAAAATTTTAAGGTCACGAGATTATTGTTGATAGTATAACACAAAAGAAATGAAAATAATTAAATTCAATAAAAAATGGTATACAAGCGCAAATTTAAAAGTTTACTGCATGCAAAATTGTCTGACCACGTTCATTTATTCAAAAGAAATGCAAAATAGGAAGAAATACGTGTGACATCATTTTAGGCTACTAATGGAAATAAGGAAATCCAACTCAATACTTCTTTGAACCACCGTATTTTATGATAATGTTAAATAATTCAAGTTGCCATTAAGGAAACATTTTGTTACATAAGTTTATATGTTTGTTATTTCACTAATTTAGAATCGGCGCTTTTAATTAGGGAACGCTATGGTACTGTGGACTGTTAGCTAAAATACCCCCAACTAAATATCCCCATACATTCTATGCGTTTAGATACGGTCTTCGCGATGTGATTTCCAACGTAGACACGCCATTCGCTACTAACCACACTGCTGCCGAGTTTCAATGACATATAGATGCATCGTCTTGAAAAAATATTCGATAATTAGCGACATAAGCAGTAAACGTTCACCAAACATATTTTGATAATGAATTCAGTATCTTCGACCAGAAAGCAATTTCCGTTTAACCATCATGGCCGAAAGCAGCCCATACCATGACACAACCTCCTCCGTTCTATCTTCAAGTTGAAAGATGTTTATCAACCTTTAACGAATAATAATTTATTCCCGGAAGGCTTTAAAGTTAAACTTTTTTTCATCTAATAAAATTACAATTTTCCATTTATCAATCCAAGACATTTGATTTCAAGCAAACACAAAGCGAGCCTGTTTGTGTTGTTTGGTAAGGAGTGGTTTTCTGACCATTTTCTTCCAAAATAAGACCAAAATTAGTTTTTAGCCGACGTTGAACTGTTCGCTCAAGACATTTCAGTGGAATTTGAATGAGAAATTTATACGGTAGACAATTTTTTGTGTCGGACTCTACATAAAATCATTTTGTCTTATCAAACAGATGCTGATTTATTTCTTCCAGTGTGTTTTTGGAGCCGTAATTTTAAGTATTCATGCAAGTTTTTGATTGATGTACTCTTATTACATCAGCTATTTCCCTTCCACTCTAATCAGGATGGTATTTTTTAAAATGGATCAATAGCTCCAAGCTCATGTAACGTTAAGCGATTCTTTCTACCCATTTTTGAAAAGAATAACGTATTAACTTAGATTTTCCTTTACATTTTATATAACTTTCTAAGGGAAAATTTGGCAAAACTCTTACCTAAGCCAATATCCAGATGCGAAGTAATACACGGATGTAAACTTTTGCCTTTCCCTAATACTTGTGTATTTAGACTTTATATACAGCTGCTCTTTTTTTTTACAAGCCTCTTTAATTGGTTTACATCTGATTTGCTTCTGACGTCATTATATGATTTGCGTTAGCAATATTTCTCCCTTCTTCGATCACATATTGAGATAGAAAAAAAAATGTCTTGTTACTTTAAAATTTCGTCGTGGTTGTAGAATATTAAGATAAGAATAATAAGACGGAATGTTTGTTCATATTAAATAAATAAAATATTCTGTTTTCTTTACTAAATCTATGATAATTAACAACCAATTTTATATCAAATATACCTATCCCAAAGATTCGTACGAAAATATTCGTGTTAGGAATGCAGTGCACGTATAGAAAACAGAAAAATGGATGGCAGAATTTTAAAAATCACAAAAAAACCACAAAATATAAAAACTAGTGTCAGAATCTTTATAAATTTTATGTGTTTTACATTTTATTCCTTAAAATTAACACATGTAATAAAAATGTGTTTTATTCTATGAAGAATATTTTTACTTAAAAATATCGTTTGTTCAAGTATTTAAAATATATATAAATTAATTTGAAACATAAAATGGTATTTTGTTTTCATTACCACTTTCTGATAATAAACGCATTGTTTGAGTTACAGCCTCAAATATCAATGCTATCACTAGAAATATTTGGGTAGTGTCTTTTACGTTAATTTGTTCCATTGAGAAGAATATACATAAATTAATAATTCTGATATTCACAGAGGGAGTTTTAAAGAGTATTTTGCAATCAGGAAATTATAAAGTAATAAAATAGTTTTAATAACATTTTAAATATTTACATTTATAGTATATATGGATAAAACAAATTAAAGTAAATATTTCTAATTATTGTATGTATGGATCACACACACACAAATCACATTTAGGAAATTCTTATGGTTAATACACTGCAACACCAGGAAGGAATGATCTAGCGAACGTCAAAATCACATGAAAGGAAGAAGAGGTTAAGATATGCAAATAATTAGTAATTCAGCGCATTTAGACAGGGCAGAAGGGAGCAATGACATCAGAAGCACTGAATAAAAAAAAGGTGTGTAGTGAATTTGTAATTCAGAAGGCGCTTTGTAAGGTCGGAGTTGTTCACAATATCGTGTTATGCCTCAAACAAGAAGAAATGCTTACCAGCAAGTGTCGGAATTCAATCGAGGCAGGCTATCGAGAGCGCGGATTATCGTTCCATGATATTGCCTGTTGCACTGGTCGAAATCTAATCATTGTCATGCGAATATGAAATTAAAAGTTTGCTGAGGGTCATACCGAACGGCATGACGGATCTCTACGCCCTCCCATGATTAACACGAGAGAACAGACATATTGTTAGGTCGCCCCTGGAAAACCGTACAACTACATCATGGACCATTAGTCAGGAAATGGGCATGTTTGCAGGGTGTTCAGTATGCGCTCGTACTATTTGACGACGTTTGCAGCAGCTTGGATTCTCAGCACGGTGATCATTACTTCGTCTTCCATTGACAATGCAGCATTGATAGAGATGGCAACTCTGGTGCGTTGAACGACAAAGCTGAATACAATGTGGCACAATATCGTCTTTTCAGACTAGTCCCGGTTCTGCATGCAGTATTTTGTTGACCGTGTCTGGAGGCTCCGAGGAGAACGTTCGTCCTTTGCTTGCATTCGATATCGGCATAGGGATCTTGAAAATGGTGATATTATTAGGGCAGCCATTGGGTACATCTTTAGTTTGCATCGATGGTAATTTGAACGTAGATCGGTACATTTCTGACATCTCATGTCTAGTGGTTGTACCTTATCTTTGAAGCCTGCCAAACGCCATCTTGCAACAAGATAATGCTAGACCCCATGTTTCCCTTCGGATTCTGGCCTACTTAATACACAGAGTATTCCATTGTTACCCTGACCTTCACGGTCTCCAGATCTGTGACCCATTGAAAACATCTGACCATGGGCTGCTGAAAGACTGGCTTGCTACCCCTCCCCAACTAATATGGTTGACGAAGTGTGGTACAGACTTGAGGCAGCATTGAAAGAGTTGCCCGTTTTTTTCCATCCAAACCCAGTTCGACTCTATGCCTAATCGGGTAAAGGCCATTATAGCTGCCAGGGGTGGCAGCTGTTTCTACTAACTTCGCAACCTTGTAATCCCGCAAACTGCTTTCAATTTTAATCAGTTTGTCTTCATGCCATACTGCTTACGTACAATAAATACCTATTTTTGAATTTATTTTCCTTCACGGTGTTGCAATTTTAATGGCCAGCAGTGTATTTAGATGACTTGATTGATTGAATATTTGACTGGCTCCTTACGTCGATTTTGGATGCAACCCGAAGGCTATTGACAAATCATTCGAGCGGGCTTAGCTCCCCAACAAGGGATTGTCGGTGAGACAGTCGGTGACAGAAATTCAGTTGCACCAGAGAAAGCCCTCAGCACTGGGGAATTTTATTTATATGTTAAAAATACATAAAATCTGTTTACGAATACAAAGTCTTTTAACTAGGGAAAGCACATCAAGAAAGTGGAATACGAACATATGGAAGCAAAAAAAGAGGTTCTTCGCTGTGAGTAATTACAAGCAGATTAGGAAATAAAACTCAGATATTTTAACAATATTGTAAATAAATTATTCATAATATAATACACTAATACTATATGAGAGTTATTACATGAAAACAAGATGTCTTCAATGAAAAGACCTATTTAAAAGCCATATCCTCAGAATTTCAAGCATTCGTTAAGGGACGAGGAAGGCACGAACTGGCACCTCCATCTCAAACCTTCCACAACACATTAACGGGAGGACTCAGAAACTCGACAGATTTAATGTGCATTATCCTCGTTTCACGGCATCAGAATTCGAACCTACTATCCCACGGAAACAATACTGTCCGCCATCTCGCTACCCTGACCACTCGGCAACCGCGGTTGCACATATATAACATGGTCATATATGTAAGCCAGGACCGATTCGATCTACAGTTTAAAGTGACAAATTTATCTTTGGATATTGGCTACCAACCACTTTGATTTCGTGAAAGTAATGTTAATCTATGTAATTCCTCCTCAAATCTGGAACAGTTATTCTGTTTGAATGTCGAAAATTACATGCGAAAGAGCAAAAAATATTGAAGTGGTCTGTAGAATTACATCCTATTAAGAATATTTCAAAATAATTTTTACGGATCGGAAAACCCAAAAATGAATAATTATAGTAGACGTAAACATATTTTTTTAAAAAAATCGGGAAATGAAGTAATTGCACAAAAACTTCGGATATACTTGACTGCATTCAAATAGATAAAATAATCTAGATTTGAGGAGGAAAGTAGAAATCCCGTAGGATTAACGTTACGTTCACGAAATCAAAATGACTGGTTGTCTTAAACGTTTTATGCGTCTTTCTGAGATTACGCAAAGACTCGTGGAAGAAAAAAAAAACAACATATCAACCTAATAATATTCTTAGGTTCAATCTATATATAGGAATAGCCTATCCTCATATTATTAATGTTTAAACGAAGGTGAGAGATGTGTAAAACGTAAATGATGAAAATCCTTGAAAGAAGAATGATACACTTCTATCTGAGGATGGTTAATGCCCTTTCAACAGGTCAATATTATTACATGTATTCTAATGAAGGAAAAGAAGCTACATCCAACTATTTGCATTTTTTTCCTGTAATGATCGAAAAAACTTGTTCAGGCTTCTAGTTCCCAATCCATTAGGATTGCTTCGGTACCGATGGGTATTCATTATCTTCGATAAAAAAAAATGTAAAGGCAAGACGTCTTCGACAAGAAGAAAAAGAGCTTAATTCAGGCTAAATATAAATAATGCACCATTTCTGAAAATTGAAAGCATGGAAAGTCATATTATAAACATAAGATATCCGTATATACTTTTCTATATCTGTTAATATAAAAATCTAATTTTAATTCATTAACAATTATATATGAACAATTAATCGTCAATTCAAGCATTCGCATTTATAAAACATTTAGAACTTCTTGAAATTACGTTGCATAAATTCTTCAGCATTAATTCCTTTATAAATTTGTAGGGTACTTATAAACATAATACATACACTGAACACATATTAATATAATTTAAAAATAAAAATTTATAAAAATTTAGATTTATTTAAAACAATTTATGATTTAATTTTCTTTTCATTTGTACACAAGTATTGTACATCTAAAATTTATGAGTTTTATAAGAAAAAATTTGAGTCCATTGTTCGAAATAACCTCATATTATAATGTGGAAAGTGTCATCACCATTATGAATACAGTAGATTGCGAGGAAAATTTACCAGAATTCCAAAAAAAAACACATATTTTTAACGAAAAACCAATATACATATTATTTGTACGTTTGTTTACGATTTTAACATTCAATTCTCTAGTGTTTTTTTCTTATCACATTCTTACATCTATGGAATCAACACAGCCCTCTCTATTTTTAAGCAGCAAAATGAAAATTTAAGAAATTTGTAGCATCTTGACGTCTTAGTTACCCTAAAGAAATATCACAATTATCCATATTGCATCAAAATAAGGTTTATTTTTAGCCACCCAAGGGGCAATTGTTTTAGTCAATGACGAAATGGTCTCACTAGCTCTATGAAAAAAAAAAGAGAGAGGGGAGTGGGAGTCCTGAATATTTCTTTTGATGAAAATAAATAAACGAATAAGTGTTTGAGAGTGAATAAGTAAAAAAATTAGTGAATGAATAAGGGTATTAGTAAATAGGCGCCTGAGTGAATGAATAAATAGATTAATCAATGAATGAGTGAATACAAGTGTGAGTGAAGAAAAATGTAAATGAATGAGTGAAAGAGCTAGTGGATGAATGAATAAACAAATAAATTTTATATTCCATTGTTATATTATCATTTGCTTTAATTGCAATATTTGATTGAATTACTTAATGTATTTTTAATAAGTCAGCACCTTTGATGATAGAAATCTGCTCATTGCAAACATTTAAGTGGTGCAAATTATAATTTTTTTTTATCTTTTGCTTCTTTTTACAGTCTTAGAGTGAGTGTCGTAAAAATAGGAAATACTCATGATAAAATTTATTTTTTAATGAAATGTTAATCTAGAGTGAGATAACACAATGCGAAAATATGTGTAGTTGTTTTTTTTCCTACTGCACAGCCAAATACTCAAAAAAAATTCATTTACCTATTCATTATTTTTTCAAATCTTTTACACTCGAACATAAATACGTGGCAGCAAAAGGTATTCCTCATAATCAAAATATTCTTTCAATCAAAAGGATTGAAAAAAAACATAATTCATTTACATTCATATTTTTCTGCAATTTTCTAAAACTTTTGATTTTCATTTACCTCGATTTTTTATGTTTCAAAGTTTTTGGAATTCATGGTTTTATTATGACAACAAAAATTTTAATGATTTACAATGAGTAAACGAGTAAAATTACAATTAAATTAATGATAATTACTTTTACTTTATGTATAAACTAAATATCTTTAAGTGTTTCCTTGTTAATTATACAAAAATATAACTTTAATCGTAAGGGAGATAACAAAAATAGCATGTGTTTGAACAAAATGCAGCATAATTTAATTAGGAAAAAATATTAGATCTACCAAAATGTTCTGTGCGTTTGTGAAGTGAAAGAAAATAGTACATTTATCCTAAATTTAATAATATTTATTTTACAATATAATCCCCAGCGTTACTTTTGACTTTTTGCCCGCGTGATGGCTCTTTGTAAGTACCATTTTCGAGAGAAAAAAAACTTTTTTTTACAGTCAAAGAACTCAAAGAGTGCTTCGTTGACATGTGCTTTATTTTTGATATTTTCCCCCTTCAAACAGTTTTCCTGGGAGAAAAACTGGTGAAAATTAAAGGGAGTTAGATCTGGGGAGTACGGTGGATGTAACAGAATTTTCTCGCCTAGCGCGGCGATTTTCTGACGAATCGCCAAAAATAACATGTGTTTGAACACTTTCATGATGCAGCATACTGTTCTTATTATTAAACATCGTTGGCCTCTTTTCTTCGGGTGTTTCGTTTAAATTATCCGTCTGTTGACAATATCTTTCTGAATTGAATTTAATACCAGGATTCAAAAGCTCGTAATGCATTGGTACTCGGCTGTTCCATCCTATACACAGCATTTTCTTATTCAGGGCTCAAGCTCAGCTCAAAGGTGAAGGATGTACGTTGTCCGGGAGACAAGTATGTTCTTTCCCTTACAATGTTTAAGTAAGTGATCCATTTTTCATATTCAGTAATCATCCGGTTCAAAAAGTGTTCATTTTTGTTCCAAGAAAGCAGAGATGCACATATGTCAAATCGATTATGAAACTTTTTCATGAGGCACTCATGTGGAATAATCGTAGATCAATTATAGAAACAACAGAAATTATATTGTACAATAAATATTATTAAATGTATAAGAAATGTATTTTATTTTCTTTCACTTAACGAATGGTGAGAATTTTCTGGTAATCCAATATTATCTTGTGGATTTGCAAGACTGAAAAAAAAATTATTTTGAAGAAAATCAACAGTGCACAGTTTTTGCATGTCTTAACCATATTTTAAGGTTAGGAAACGTCAGACATTTTTTTCTTCATGAAACGTATAAGGCCATTATTGAAACAATTCATGATTGTTACTGAATTTCGATCAATATGTACTACGTAGCATTTTTATATCGTGAGATATATCGTAACCTTGTGTTATCGTAATTTGCAACTATGTGTTTATTTGTTAACTGGTGACAAAAATCCAGACAAATATTTTAACTTGAGACAGTCCAAGAGTCCGTTTTCAATGTTCTATTGTGCGACTTCACCTGCTGCAACAAGATCCTTAATCCGACGATAGCAAAACCTATCAGAGGGCAGAAAGCGAACTAAGAATTAACAATATTTTTAACTCGTTACGGTTACGGAAACGGTTAATATAAAATTAGCACTTAATACAATAATTAAAAAAATATATTGAACTAATTAATAATAAAATATTAGACTGAAGTAATTAATCCAGAAATTCTACGAGTAAGAGCGTGCGTTATCTGTTAAAAAGTCAAAGTTCTTGTATACTAAATAATTGGAGCAGTATGATATGATATAGCCAATCCGAGCCAACATTAATTACTTTAAATAAATGACAGCATAGAGCGCTTATTATTCCAGATGAACTTGTTTTGTAATGACTTTTTATTAAATTGATGAATTCAATAAAGCGTGATCAACATTTTAAATGTAACGAAATTAATTCAATTCTTCCAAGCAAATAAACATTTTTTCTTTCATCAGAATAAAATTATTTAGCGTACTTTAAGAAAATAAAATAAAATAAATTGTATTCTCTTAACATGAATAATGTAATAAAATTCAAGATTTTTATGATAAATTATAAGTAAGACATATGCATGAAAATTTTCTTAAAATGAAAATAATTATAATTCAGTAATAATCGAATCAGACTTAAAAATTGTTTTAAAGCAATGCATTGCGAAAAACAGATTTCACCAACAAAGGTCTCTTTCCTTTACAAGAATTAAATAGAATTCTTTTAATATTTAATTTAGTGTATTACGTGGTATATATATATATATATATACTGAAAAATTATGAAAGAATAATTTAAAATTTTTAAAAAGACAAAAATCCAGAAAGAAATGTAACAATGAAAGAAAAATAAATGAAAATATGGAACCCAGCAAGTCAAAAAGCAATATCGGGCTGAGGACCGATGTGTCCTCAAGTTATATTGTTATGTGTGGATTTTTTGAATAATGATATTTTTATGATTTGGATCTAATATTTGCATAATATATATATATATATAGTGCAAAAGAGACTTTGTTGACTAATAATGTGAAATAAATATTAAAATCATTTGACTCGAAAGCATTCAAATAAAGAAGCCAAATTAAAAAGAATGAGTTCGAAAATCTTGAAGAAAAACTGTTATCTCACAACTGTTTCTAAATCCTGAATAATTGTGTTCACTTCTTGATTTTCCGTATGATTTAAGGTAATACATCAGTCAATAGGTAAATAAAATACTTAAGGCTCACTCTGCCGCTATTTTGATTTCGTGAACGACATGTTAATCCTATAGAGCTTCTACTACCATCTTCAAATCCTTAAATTTTTTTAAATCTATTTTAATACAAAATAGTGCATCCAAAAGAACAAACAATGATCAAGCTTTCGGTGAAATTACGTTTTTCATTCGAATTTTGAAAATATTTCAGAATATTTTTAAAGAGAGGAAAACCCATAAGGGAATCATTAAAATAGATACAATTTTTGTTTTAAAAAAAATCGGATAAAAAATGTAATTCCCCAAAAACTACATTATATTTTGTTCTTTACGATGCACTTTTTTACCTTCAAATCAATAAAAAAATGTAAAGATTTGAGGACGTTACTAGAAATTCCATAGGATTAACATTACGTCCACGAAATCAACATGCCGGGTAGAAGGGAGCCTTAATTTTTATATATGTGTTTGGACCTATTTTGTGTTTAATATCTATTTGTATTTTTGTGTGTATTTAATGTCTTTATTTCATTTGTACTTTTGTGGTGTCTGGTTTATAGGTATGTATTTGGTTTATGTATGTGGTGCTATTCCCACGCCATCAACCCAGAATTTATCTGTTGTGTATTGGCAACATCCTTGTTTTTGGAACGAAGAACTGGGTTTGGCGGGAGACGCCATTAGTGTATTAGTGTTAGTATACGAGCTCGCCGCACAGTATAGCTGCTAGCAATCGTTAAAATAAATTTATAGTTTGTTAAAAAGTTTCTCATCTTTTTACACACGACTAATATGTTTTAATAAAAATAAAGTTTATATATGTCTAATAAAGAAAATTTTAGAGAAATTTATTGCGGCATATTTTTAAAAAGTAATTTCATTTCTGGAAAAAACAAGTATCGAACATGTACGCAAAAACTTTTACGATAAAATTTATCAGTTACATTAATTTCTACATGGACGAAAACAATAGTCCCTCTCTGGAATGAAGTTTGTTTGATAAAATAATATCCGGCAGTTTAATATTTTCCGTTACATTCATATTTCATCAATTCAAAATCATAATATTAAAGTCATTGTTTTTTTTTAGAAAAGTGTTGACATGCATGCACATTAAATCTTTATTACCGGTCAAGAGGTATGGTGAGAAAACATTTTAAGATCCTCAAAACTAAACTATTAAAAAGGATTTTAAGAAAATATTTACTCTACCCTTTTCGAAATCATATTGTAAATGTTCTTAGAATAGTCAATTTCTTTATGACTAATATTCACAATGAATGAATGATACTTTTTACTGTTCTGCAATTATTTTTTCCCTATAGGTTATGTTACATTTTCAATTCCAAATTAATGATTATTTCATATGTTAAGACTTTCTTGTTTATTATCCGTATAGATTTCTATTAAATATCAATCTGATGTTGACGATCTGAATAGGGGAACTTGGACACATGGTTCTGGGGGAAATATGAATCATTAAATTTTTTTTTTCTTTTTTGTTTAAAAAAAAAAAGGAAAAACATTTGGAATTCTTTATTTAGGGTTTCATGTCAAAACGTGAGGAGAAACACCCTCTATTCTTCTCTAAAAGAATATTACCTTTAAAAGGGGTATTCTATTATAATCAAGAAAACGACGTTTCTACTTGCTGAAAATTTATATGTATGTGTGAGCATGCGTGTGTATGGAACAAAAAACAGACATCAACAGCCTCACCTAATTGATTCTCTTCGATTAAGTATGCTTTGAAAAGTCTAAGTAATTAAGGCGGGGACTTGAACGAGGTCACAGTACAGATAATGGTTTCGAATCTGTAAAGGATTCTTAACAATTCACTAATGCATTAAGGATCTAAATACGAGAGCTTTTTTTGTACCTTTGTATTCATTAAATGCAGTTGTCTTAATGCAGCTGCATTGACTTCTAGTAAAGAAATTGTATTAGTTCACATAGCTTATTCACTAAATTCATTTCTCTGTATTCTTATTTCATATTGCGTAGTCTGAAAAAAGCACGTGGGAAGTTTAGCTGTTCACGATTTTCTCTTCACTAAACTCGGATAGATTATACTAATTTGAATAGAATAATGTTACGATTTCTTCTTAATCAAAATGAGATGTGATTAGGTACATTAGATGAAGATAAAAGTGAAATGAAGTGAATTAGAGATAGTATATAAATGAAATAGAATTGAAAAGAAAATGAAGGGAAATGGAGAATAATAACAAGCTTTTAGTTATAAATGAACTGAATCGAAATACCGAATTTAATATTTTGGATTAAAGTGAATCTTAGTCTCAGTTCTTCGAGACGAGATACTGTTATTGAGAAGGGATGGAGTCTGAACGAGTGATTTGGTAAGCTAAGATTTTATCAATGGATCATAATTAAGAACTGACGAATTAAGTGAGACTAGAGAGAGAGAGTGACTTAAATAGTTCAGTGATAAATAAAATGTTTTATCTTGCTCTTATTAACCTTCAGTTGGAATCAAGTGCTTAGTGACAATTGAATGTGAAGGAAAGATGACATTAGAATTAAATAATAAAGGACAGTCGTCATATCATACATTCACCATTTTTTGAGTGTACTTATTACATTGTAAATATTTTAATGAGAGAAATTTCTTAAAAGTTTGGCTTTTTTTTTTCCTTCTTATAATTGCTCAGTAGCATGTGAAAAGTTTCGAAACGATGAAAATTAATGCACATTTTAACCCATAAAATCTTAAAGCTACAACAGTCTCGCATTAAAAAAATAATGCAATAAGCGAACAAATTATTCGGTGATAACCCAACCAGTAAATTGTTTAAAACTGATCATCAAAACAGGTCATTTGTAACTATAATAGAGAAAAGGGGAAGTTGTAACTCTGGCTTTGTTATTAATATTAAGAGAATAAACTCAATAACAAACAGCCATATAACTTTAACATGTTTATTCAAATTTTTTGAGCAAGCATTATCAAAACAAATTTATAAAGTGGAGTGGTTAACTAATCATGTTCTTAACCGAATATTCTACTTACCGTAATAAATCTTATGCGTAGGTTTGACTTAACTGGATCCGAATCTGGAAGACTTCCAATTTCAAGATTCGAGGATAGGTATATGCTCTTAAAAAATCGCCTCACATTTACTCCCACCAATATATGGTGTCCATCAATCTCTTAATATCTCTCTATTTCCTCCAGTCTCTATATCTCATTCATTATATTTTTCTTATAAAAGTTATGCCAACTTACATAAGTCACGGTTCTTTCACAAAGCGAGATTCTCAAATCAAACATTATAGTTAAGTATCCTCAAAGGCTATTTTAAAGAAAATGTACGTTAGAACCCATAACAAAACAAATCCGTTAAGAGAATAGATTTTTTTGCCAAAAAAAGTTTAAAGAAAGTTAAGAAAAATTTGAGTGGGTGAGTAAAAATAAAGGTTTATAGCGCAAGAGCCAAAGCTGGCTATGCCGTATCAAGTAGTGAGCATCTATGATCTAGACGTTCTAAAAAATTGAAAGAAAAAGTTAATTGGTTAACAAGAAGAGGGTCAAAAATGGAATATTCCGGGGTCGTATCACCCGTATTTACCAAAGACTAAGATAATATTGAAGACAGTTCAGAGAAGGAGAATATTGTGTCAATAATTCGAGACAAAAACCACCATTTTTTTAAAAAAAAAAAACGTTTTTATATGGTGGCAAAGTTTATTAAAAAAAATATTGAAATATTAGTTAAAACTTGTCGCTAATGTCTAAATATTGCATTGTTAGGAGAGTAAGAACGATTCCCAAAGTTTCAGAACTTTAGCTTGATGGAAAGTTGGTTAAATTAAAGATCGAAAATTTGCTGACAACTGACACACACCAAGTGAAATTCATAAAAACGTTTCAAAAATGTTGTAAGGAACCCTCATCTCTCTCTCGTTTTTAAGATCACTCTTTCTGCGTAATTCAATATATCATCCATAGATGGCATCCCAT
The DNA here is from genome assembly GCA_019974015.1 of Nephila pilipes. Taxonomy (NCBI): domain Eukaryota; kingdom Metazoa; phylum Arthropoda; class Arachnida; order Araneae; family Nephilidae; genus Nephila; species Nephila pilipes. The sequence continues at coordinate 631,438 of BMAW01031630.1, read as the reverse complement.
TACTACAAACTGCATTATTAAAAAAAATATTGTAAAATTAGTTAAAATTTGTCGCAAATGACTAAATATTCCATTGTTAGGCGAATAAGAACATTTCCTAAAGTTTCAGAGCTCTAGCTGGATGGGAAGTTGATTAAATTGAAGATCGAAAATTTGATGACACACGCACACCAAGTGAAATACAGAAAAACGTTGTAAAAAGGGAACGCTTTCGATTAAGGATGCATAGTAGTGACGACGATGAAAACATTGCATTTTAAGTTTTATTAATATGCAATACTTCTGATAAAAATATTTTAATAAATGTATTTATAATTATAATGAAATTGTTATAGTATGTTTTATTTTTTAATTTTTAGAAATTAACTCCTTTTTTATTCCATTAATTTCTTATATGAATTCACAGTACATGATCCTTATAAGAGTTTTGAAAACGTGTTATACGGATGTTACCTATACATAGTTAAGCAGTTATATTTTATAACTATCTATCTATATACATATATACTTAAATTGAAATCTGAAGCAATAAAATATATTTTACAAAAACTTCGTAAATATTAACTTAATAAAAATATCTGGACATTTTGTGTATTGCGGTGGCTGTTTTCAACAGAATCAACAGAAATTAAAATGCCTTAGTAGCTGGTACGAGGGGGAATCCATTTTGGTCTTGTTGATAAGAGCACTGCAAAAGCGATTGGACAACTTTTCTTCAAACCTAATAATCAAGGATCAAAAACGTCGCCAGCATTTTAGACCAACTGTCCTCCTAAGCCTCGAGGTAGAAAACATCAGCAACAGAAGTGGTGATCCAGGCCTAGTTCGTTTGACAGCATAGCCTACAGCTACTGGTTCCATGGTCCTCGGCGCAAAAACTTATTTTTGTATGTCTTACTAAGATAACCATCTATAAATCCTAACTAGTACACCGACTACGGCACACACGTCAAATAGACTCGCCATCTCAGTTACAGACAGTCGATGACGTCACAAAGGAACTATTCATTATGAAACTCAAAATAATAGAGAGAGGATCAATTGCAGTACAGCTAGAATATATATACAGCTAATTTTTCATAATATCGCTCAAACTAATCCTCTTCGAATTCAATGATAGTGGAGAGGGAGTATACAGAAGGTCTCATCAACAAGGCAACACAAATTAAATACCTTAATAACTATCCCGAGTGTCCCAATTGACAAGAGCATTGCAAAATCGACTGGACAAGATTTCTTCGCACCAACAAATCGAGGGCCAAAATCATCCCTGTCGCTCAAGGTCAAATTATCTCCTTCCAGGATGAGATGAGAAAAACAAACAGGTGTTGAAGTTACTTATCTATACGATTAATCAAAAATAATTTTATAAGACGGATGATACTCAAATTCAACCAGTTGCACTGCATTGTACAGTTGATTAAAATCTTGCTTCTAGTTAATTATACGTGAACCTGAAAAATTCTACTGTCATTAGTTATAATAGTTTTCATGTGAAGATATTAGTTTCTCAAAAGTTAAAATTTTTTTGTTCATTTTCGTGTATAAGACGAGAATTTTGTGGTACTTTTTAAATTAAATTAAAGGTGTTGGTTGATATACGGATTTGCTAATTTGCAAGAAACATAGGAATTTTCCCATAGCGGCACTCGAGCAATAAATCGCCAAATATAGTACTTTTTTCTCTATTTAGCTCATATATTTTAAGTTTAGGGGCAGGATAATTCTAAATGAAATTATCATACATTTTATGAAAAAAAAAAAAAAAAAAACTTTGGTGTTTACGAAATTCGCAAATGGCTAAGAGAATATATTTATATACACTAAAACATACACTAGAACAAGCAATAGTATACCGTAAATAATGCAAACATAATGGAAAAAAAGGAGCATTATTTTAATCTTCTAAATCATATTTTAAGCATTTTTAATGTAACATTTATGGGAAAAACGGAAATAAACCATGGTCACTTTTACGTCCGTGTCAGAATCCGAGGACTAGAATAATTCTTTGGGATATCTGGATACTTATCACCATCGCTTTCAACGCTTTCTATATACTAGAAGTTTTGTTCTTTTCGTTAGGCTTACTTATTGGTTTTTGAATTTTGGGGAGATGTTTGGAAAACGAAATGCCGTGTCTGTGCTTATGCATGGATAGGTTTATATTCGGAAACATACGGAAATCATCTTTCCCAATGTTTACAACAAATTATAATTATGTTCTATAATCAATTGGAATATTTTGCTAAGATTTCATTGGAACACGAAATTAGGCGGAAACATTTATGATAGTTGAAAAGAACTATTTTTAAAACGATTACACTTGGATTACAATAGTTCTATTTCATGTATCACTGAGAAGAACATGAGAGTTATTGGTGACGGACCTCATAATTTTGAACCTCAATTGAGTTCAAAAGTTCGAAGTGACGAGGACGATACATGAGCTGGCACCTTTCTCTCTAAGCTTCCACATCATGTCCAGAGAAGGACTTGGGATCTCAACAGATTTAATATGTATCAGCCCACTACAGTGGGCCTTTAGTGGCAACAGGGCTCGAACGCACGACTCGACGAAAATTGTCGGCAGCGAGTCAGCTCCCATGACCACTTGGCTACTACTGCCACAGTATTATTTGGAATATTTCAATTACAAGTATTTCTGTGTATATTAAATGAATGGATTATTTATACACAAAAAATATTTTTATGGATGGCTTACATGAAGGATAATCACATTTATTGAGCTTTAAATTGATTATTTAAAATTCTGTATTTTAAATACTATAGCATCATGGTTTTCAATTATTGAAACAATAAAATTTCAGATTGTAGTGAATATTCTATTAGAATTCCTATAATGCAGCAAGCTACTTTTAAAAATCATTTTTCTTGTGAGATATGCATCAATTCATCGAATTTACAAAACATTCGCACGTGTGTAGAAAAACGAAATTCAAAGTCATTGATAAAAAAAGAACTATGAACAATGTAAATAACATTCTTAAGTGAAACAATGATAAAAAAAAAGATAATTAATGGAATATTCTCAAGAAAAATAGTGATAAGAAAAGGAATTAATGTGATGTTTTCTTATAAGAACTAAATGGTAATCCATAAATATAACATACATTTAAAGCATAATTTCATGTATTACACTTACTTTCACTGAAGTATTCTTTGTTGCAGATAATTAATTACTTATTTAAGTGAGAAATATCCCATAAACGAGTACATGGACAAACTTAGAGAGGAACTTCATTTATTCATATCGGACGACAGAAAGTAATGTTATTAACATCGATTCAATTACAGCGTGAACTGAAGTAAACTGGTTTCACAAACACAACCGGTTACATTTATTTCCATGAAACTGATGTTAAATCACAACCTTTGAATAGGAAAGAGAAACTCAGAATGAAATTTCATGCAAACGAGAAGTTGTGGCTTACCGTACGTATCCCATCTAAAATTTTCGTTTTATACAAAATTTTATTTCTGAATCTTTGATAACTCACATAGAACGCCTCTACACTATGAACTTATATTCTATTTAATTATTATTAATTGCATTCTATTAAATTAATATTAATTGCATTATATTAAATTAATATTAATTACATTCTATTAAATTGTTATTTATTACCTTCTTTTTAATTATTATTAATTGCATTCTATTAAATTACTATTAATTGTATTCTATTAAAATATTATTAATTACCTTCTATGAAATTATTAATAATTAATTCCAATTGAATTATTACTAATTACCTTCTATTAAATTATTATTAGCTACATTCTATTAAATTATTATTAGCTACATTCTATTAAATTAGTATTAATTACCTTCTGATACATTATTACTAATTGTCTTCTATTAAATTATTAATAATTAATTCCAATTGAATTATTAATTATCTCTATTAAATTAATAATTATCTTCTATTAAATTATTATTAACTACATTCTATTAAATTAGTATTAACTACATTCTATTAAATTA
>BMAW01031630.1:608105-627422 GCA_019974015.1 Nephila pilipes | reverse complement strand
TATTAACTACATTCTATTAAATTAGTATTAACTACATTCTATTAAATTAGTATTAACTACATTCTATTAAATTAGTATTAATTAACTTCTGATACATTATTATTAATTGTCTTCTATTAATTTATTAATAATTACTTCCAATTGAATTATTATTAATTATCTTCTATTAAAATATTATTAATTACTTTCTATTAAATGATAATGAACTTTTTTAAAATTAATTATTATTTGGGTATATTTTACAAAAATCAATTAACGAAACATTGAAAAACAAAACAAACTTATTTACTTATGCAGGTAATTCGCAAATCAAAGTTTGTTGTTTCCGTGAGAGACACCTGGATATCAGTCAACATGAGACAAAAGTACAGATAAGTTACAAGCACTTGATAAAATAGTATGATTATTATATATCAAATATTTTGAGATGTGTAACTCATTAATATTTACGATGGATATAATTAAGAATGTTTAATATATACTTGAGCTAAGTCTTCAACCTATAGTTCTTATTTATTCAAACAAAATATGTTTATTTGCATGAGCAATTACTGGATATCAGCGTAAATCAAATGCACAGATAAATTGCAAACACTTAACACAATAGCATGAAATTATTAAAAAAAATATTTCAATGTATAATCGATAAATATCCACAATAGATGTAACAGGTAATGATTAACTTATAAATGAGATATATCTTCACTCTTTAGTTACTTATTTATTCAGAGGGCATTTTAGGTACTTTAAAATAATATAAATAAACACAAATTTGGGAATATATGTTACATATGTATAAATATAATCAAATCTCTTATTGTTAAATAATAATAATGTAATTTTTTTTTATTTAAATAATCATTTGGAGAAGGGAAAAAAATTACTTTTGAAAAACATCAGAAAAAAACTGAAATGCACAGATAAATTGCAAACACTTAATAAAATAACATGGAATTATTAAAAAATATTTCGATGTATAATTCATAAATATCCACAATAGATATAATAAGTAATGATTAACTTATAAATGAGGTAAATCTTCACCCTTTAGTTACTTATTTATTCAGAGGGCATTTTAGGTACTTTAAAATAATATAAATAAACACAAATTTAGGAATATATGTTACATATGTGTAAATATAAGCAAATCTATTATTGTTAAAAAATAATAATGTAATTTTTTTTATTTAAATAATCATTTGGAGAAGGGAAAAATATTACTTTTGGAAAATAACAGAAAAAAACTGAAATGAAACTACACTTCGAGGAAACGTTTTTAATAAAAGTGTGACGGATAAACTAAACCAGGGTCAATCGAGAAGTTTGTATAGGTAGTAAGTAATGTGCCAGAAGCAATTTTTATTACCTTCTGTTTCAATAAAGATGTTTGACAAAAGTTGTACTTGAATTAATACGAAATTGGTAGAAAATAAATATCATATTGAGTTTTGTATGTAGTGAAAAAAAAAGAAGAAATTTTAACATTACTTCAAGATTAAGTGAATTTGTACCTATTTTCCAGTAAAATTCCCTACTTTTGTTTGATAAATATACTTTACTTTTCAAGAAATAATTTTTTAATACGAGTTAGGAGGAAAAATATTTCATAAAATTTTATAAGAATCCTTTATAAATATACTGTTATATAAAAATAAAAAAAATAATAACGTTACAAAATAGTAAAACGAATTGATAAAATACAGTTCCTTCAATTTCTATTCCAAATTTGCAATTTTAAATCATAAATTTTGGCAACAGAAAATAACATGCTCTAAATTACACTCAATTTTCCAATTTATACCACATCATAAAATAAGAAATTGAATTTCAACATAAAAATACATTTTAAACAATTTTATTAAATTGATAGCAAGCCTTAATGACAGCTATATATATATATATATATATATATATATATATATATAAAGAGAAGAAATTCTATAAAATATATATTCAAATTACGAATGAACAAAGTAACTCTTCTAAGAATCCATTACTAAATTTATACTCCATAGGAAAAAAAATTAAAGTGGCCTTAATAGTAAAATGAACTCACCAGAAAAAAAAATAGACGAATACTTCTAACCGAGAAAGAAGTAAGTCCAAAAGTGAATAGGGATGTTAGACGAATAACTTCTTCATTTGAAATGGCAAGAAGAAACAAAGGTACAGAAGAAAACCCCTGAGATAATATAGCATCATTTTCGGTATCAGACGGAGGGATGCAGATATCACTTCTCGAAAGTTTATCGTCACGGACCTGTGCTACGTCACTGTCCATCACGTGACTCTCTGGATAATCGGCAGAAATCACGCGGCCAGTGTCCATGAGATCCTATTGAAATCACAGAAGAGAATAGAGTTTAGTTAAGGTTATGCTTCTTAACTTCAATTTGTATCTGCATCTTTTAGCTCTCGGATTACATTAAATTTGGTGTAAATTATTCCCCCTCTTTATTTTGTAAGATATCCTTTCACCTCGTCAATTTAGTAAATATCGCTTTATTTAGTTGATCTGATTTCTCAACATCCAGACTACAGCAACTTAGAGACGTGATTTGGAGGGAATTGCTATTTAAATTTATTTTTTAACACGCGTCTGCCAGACACGTTCTAAACAAGTGATGAAGTGAAATTAGCATTTGCGATCGCTTGCTCCAATTTCGATACCGGTGATGTTTGTTTTAATTCATTGTTTGTATTTCTTCACTTCTCACAATTTTCTGGAAATTTAAATAAGAGTATTGACAACTTTAAATATGTACTTTAAAGAATTTTATAGTCTTCAGGCTTCCACTCTTTTCACACCTTTATCGTTTTGTCACTTTTAGGAGACGCAGAACCCTGTGGACAATTTTGTTATTACGTATTTATTAGAAAACGTTTAGATTCGTCATACTTGATCACACACAAAGTATGAATATTTCAGAAAAATAAACCTCAAATTCCGAAAGAATAATTATTTAAGGGTACCAGCATATTCTAGGAATTATGGAATACTTATATCTCAGACTCTTTGTTTTTGTGAGATATATCTTTCAGTGTTATTAGCTGAGCTTAATTTTTTTTGTATGCCTGATCATTCTATTGAATTCTACTTCATTCTATGAATCATTCTATTACAATGCAATTTTTTGTCAAAAATAATTTTTACCCTCTTAGTTGAATATGGACATGATTTGTGAGACATATTTACATTTGCGTACCATTTTAAAGAACCTATTACACAGTGTGGTTCCGAAGATTTTATACTATTTTAAATGATACTTGTACATACAGTGATAAAAAAATAATTTTCTTTTAAGTAATATCTATATATTTCAAAAAGTAACTCTTAATATGAAAGAAAATTACAAAGTTCTATAATTTTTTTCAAATGAAATGTTCAACTATATCATTAAAAAAAAGTTGGTATGCTATTTTTTGTGTATTATTTTCTATACAAAGAGCAAAATATTTTTTATATGTATGGGATATTTTTTTAAAAAAAATAGTATCTAAATGCAAATATATATATAAATTCATATCCATATTCAATTCAAAGGGAGATAAATACTTTTTGATAAAAAGAATACTTTTATAGTTAAATAAAATGATTAAAATTCCATTATTAAGCACACAAAAAATCTTTGCTCTAAATAATTTTAAAACAGGAATGCCGCAATAAAGAAAGAACTTTAAATTCAGTAATTTACTTTTTATCGTACGCCTAGTACCCTTAAAATTATAAATGTCTCACAAAATTATTTCAACGTATTTTGCATTTGCTCTATTGCATCTACAAATTTTAATATATTTTGCAATTTATTTTCCTAAATTTCTTAGAAGTGTTTTTATTTTTCTGTGAATGAGCTTTATAATATACTATTGTTATTTACAGTTCTATAATCGTTTTTATTAGATGCTACGAAAAAAACTATATTTAATTTTGCGGATTTTAAGAAAAGTAACTATTTTTTTTCAAAAAAATCTTATTTCGTGCACAAAATTATCACACATATTATACAAAACAACCACGAAAAACTTCATAACTTTATTTTAATACAAAAGCGTCCTAGCATTTTAAATGCAAGATCATTAAGAAAAATTTGATTGTGAGAAAAAAAAGTTCAAAAATGTGATGGTCATTGAAATAATTTAGCTCACTATGAAGGGAAAAAAGTGGCCGCGGTAGCCTAGTGGTCATGGCTTTGGATTCGTGGCTGGCGGTTTTTGTTCAGTCGCGGGTTTGATCCTTGGCCGTTAATGACCCGCCGTGTAGCCGGGAATGATACATATTAAATCTGTGGAGACCCAAAGTCCTCAAGTTGGCGTGATGTAGAAGTTATGAGAGGGGGTGCCAGCTCAGGTGTCGTCCTCGTCACTTGACCGGGATTCAAAATTACGAGATCCGTTGCCAATAGCCCTCGCGTTGCTTCTAAAGCGACATTAATAAAAACTAAACAAATTGGGGGAAATTCGATTAACACTAAATATTATAGCTAAAGCTATAAAATGTTGTACATATGTTTAGAAAAATCATAAAATTAAGATAAGATAAAAAATTTTTGGTTTTTTTTTGGTCGTTTTTAATGTATTGCGTCTCTTAATTCATGCATTAAATCACATATGTGATAATGTTTGTTTTTAAAATTTTCCCAATCTACTTAATTATGGGTACAAATTTATCCAACACTTAGGTACTGTTATTTGACTGTTTTCAATGGAAAACGTATGCACTGTCTAAAGTAGTATTGATGCTTCATCACGCATTGATAATTTAAACATTATCGTTTGAAATAAAATAATTTATAGAACTAAAAATCTGTCAAAGTATATTATTATATATACTAAATATTAATAAAAAATGTTATTTTAAGTAAACCCCTAATAGAAATGTTTTATAAAGGATTTTTTGGCTAATTTAGAGCTGCGGATAAATTACTTGGATGACACCGAATTAGTATCTTATTCTCGATACTTTCGCTCCATCTTGTGGAAGGAATTGAAGACAAAATTAGATACATGATTGTGGTTTCAAAAAATACTTGTTTTTGAATGATAGATGAACGTTCCTGAAGCAAATTAAGTTCAGCTTTGTGAACTTCCATCTGCTAAATTGTGTTGAAACAAATTTGACACTGGATCCTAAGTTATATTTATTCCTACCACGTTGAGTAATCGTCATCACTTTATGTTGAACTTTCGCCGTCGAAAAGACCTGGATTCTTCATTCTATTTCAAAACGAAACAACAGACAGAAAAATAGAGTGCTGTAGGTAAACCTGCTCCAAAGAAAGCGAGGAAGACGATTTCTTGCAATACAAAGTGCTGCATACTCATAGTTAGACAGAAAGAGAAAGAGAGAAAGAGAAAAATACTTTTTAAACTACCCTCTTTTACCTTTATTCACTGGGTTTTAGTTGCATCAGATTTCGAACCCACCATACAAAAAATTGCGTATTCTGTAACCGAACTATTACGTCCCTTTGCATGGGAATGACAAAAAAAGTTTGAAGCTATTTAAATAATTTAAAATGTCGTAATATTAAACAGGATATATCGTTTCTAATCAAGGTTGTGCAAGTTTTTCAAAAGACCACGACCCATTTACATTTATTATGATTTATGAGAATGCTGTAAATGTGATGTTTCACAAATCTACAGGATGAAAAGTATTCGACATTGATGTAGATTCATCCACGGCTAAATATAGTAAGTTTTGTATTGTCCCACCCTTTCGGGTCCAAGGCGTTACGGGATTAGCGATTTTACTGGATTACCGAGGATCAATATAAGTTATAAATATCCGACAAAATATTTCGTTATTTTGACAACTACTAAATTAAATTCAAACTTAAGAAATTAATTTAATGGAATATTCTAGCATTCATAAAAACAACAGCTATAAAAAATTAATGCGGTGTAATGGTAATTAAAACAAATTGTGACCAGCTTCTCTAGTCATACGCTTAGATTCTTTATTTTATTAGCTGCTGAACAACACCTGCAGGATTTCTAGAACATTTTACTATGAATAGCTTTGTATGGGAACAGTTGCCATGGAGTGCAAACTTGGTATATAACCTGCTTGGAAATTAGAAACACTGTACTGACATGGAACCTGACAGTCATGATAAACACTGAACGAAAATGCGAGCAGTGCTGTATCGCGACATCGAGGTCAAGGTCAACAAACTTACGAATCCACTGGAAACAAACCCAGCGATTGAACTAGCCGAATTGTCGAATACCGGAAAAGGAGATATTACTTTTTTTTTAAAATTTATTTATAAGTGTGAAGCACCTTATAGTACTTCGTCCCTCCCCCCTCCCCCCTTCCGCTTAGAAAGATTATATATGTTAAAAGAAGGTAATATTTCTTTAGTTTCCACTCCTCTCATTGGATTTGAAATAAATTGGTACCGATGTTAATGGATCAAAGGGAACTAAATTATGCTTTTGGTGGAAATATTTGTTGCTTTGTTTTTATTGTGTAATATTTCTTTCATTGTGCACAAAATCTCACAACTCTAGCTGCATTATTTAATAAGTTGTTTTACTTTTTTTTAACAGCGTGTCGAAACGAAACCGAAACTACAAGACGAATATTCTTTTGCAAACGCTTTCGTGGAAGCCTAAACATTGTCATGTTATTTATTTTTGTGAGAAATTCTAGAGCTTTAACCAGAAGAGAAACGAATTAATCCATCCGCATATATTTATGAGAGATAAAGGTTATTGCGTTGTGCTTTGCGTTTTTCACATATTCGAAACTAATTTATAACTGTAAGCAAGCTACTTTTTTCAAGGCCGTTCAATTAATTATTGCTTGATATTTTTTATAAATATTTATCTTATTATCTTCTTTGATTTATTAAATGAATTTTTATTTGTCATCCTACGAAGAAAACATTGTACTCTTGCTGGTAAGCAAAAACTTGCAAAGCGATGATGCGATGATAGCTGCAGTGAGAAACTAAGGTTGCAACTACTTCACTGTTATCTCTCGGTTCTGATAATAGATTTTTTGATTTATAAAAAGATTTTGGGTTCAAGTCGGGTATCGGGCGCCCCTTGGCGATATACGACTATTGGATGCATTAAGGATTTAAATGTGACGATTTAGGTAGTGGTAACCCTACATTTTGGTTAGCCTTTCATTTACAACCTCTTGATGTTGATTTCTACCGGCACCTAGCCAGTATCTTGCAGCTGTGGTGAAAAATAGCTGTGTGTGGAGAATTTATCATGCTGGGTAGTAAAGTCTATTGAAAAGTTGAAACTTGAAGAGTTGAATACGCACACAGATACACACGGAATTAAAACAGAGAAAGAATTAACAGAGAAAGAATTAACACAGAAGGAATTAACACAGGGAATTAACACAGAAAGATACACAGGGAATTAAAAGATGAGCCTAGAATTTAGCTGAATTTTTCATTGAATGGAAGGTAAAGTAGCGGCCTTCCATTCAATACAAGCGGTCAGTAAGGGGAGGGGAACTAATCCAAAAAACTATTGAAGAAAATTGAAAAGTTTAATTTGCATGCACCGTGTGGTAATGAGCGATAACCGAGCTGAAAGTCTGAATTTCAATTGGTCGGTGAGTAGGGAGTGGAGTAGGTAAAATAGCCGAAGCTCCGCCCAAAAGGATGGGTAGAATGTTGAATGGGAAAAATTCTGGTATACATATGAAATTGTGTTAAAAATAGTAAAGTTGAATTTAAAAGGAAATTTTGATTTATGAGGATTCCTAAGAAATCTAAAGTACTTTTCTGGGTCTTTTGGTGTGGTGAGTTTTGTGTATTTTCAAGAATTTGGATGTTTGTTTTGGCGGCAAAGGCTCACACGGGGTACGCATATCTAATTTGCCACGTTTTCATGAAATTCCTGTTCATAAAGTACTACTTTGGCGAAGTTCTTCTAAATTGCCAAGTTTTCGCCACAATCGCCAAAGGACACCCGATACTAGACCTTAATCGACTTTTGAATGACTTACTGTGTGATATCTGCAATCGTACTCATTATATATCAGAATGGGTGAAAGCGTAGATTTTCAAGAGAAATATCTGACCTGTAAATGAAGACCTGTAGTTTGTTCTTCATGTGGCTTAATTAATTTTCATAATTTTGCAACCAAATTAATTTTTGACAGTGAAGGTAATGAAAACCAAGTATTCGATTAAAACATGATAAAATGTAAATTTTATAAGTTCACTGATAAATTGATAATGCATTTGATACATATTGCTATCTTTCATTCCATTTCATTTCAACATATTTACTTTCTAATGTATGATAACTTAGGGTCAATTTTGCTTTAAAATATTTAATGTAACTAGTATTATAACATATATAAGAATGAATACTATATTTTAGTTCTTTCATTTATTTTATTGACTTTCAAAGCTTTAAATTCCTTTTTCAAGCTTTTTTTTTCCCATGACGGTCACTTATCAAAAACGCCAAAATTTATTTTCGAAGTGAAGATAGAACTTTGAAATTTTTTCTAGTTGCTTTATATAATAAATTTATAAATCCTGTAAATGGAACAATAATTAAGATTTATAGTTATTCATTTAAAAAAACTGCAGAATTTGATATAGTTGGTGTTTATTGCTTTGCTGTTTTTCATAGTGTACGAAAGAAAATAATGTGTAAATATGAATAACACTAGTAAAACTAAATCTATGTTGAGAATTGTGATAAAAAATTATAAGAATTCTAAAAATTGAATTAGTATTTAATGTTTATTCAAATTTGGTGCATGTAAACTTTTTCTATGAATATTTAAACATAAAATGTTGCTCACAGGGTAACATGTCCCTTTAACTTCTAATAACGATTTTAACTTCTAATAACAGGCAGGCATTAAACATGGGATATAACATGATTATGAAGAACATGAATTATTGAATACAGTTTTGAGACAAAAAGGAATGGCAACATACCAAATCTTTTACATGATTGGATTTCACATATCAAACCAGTAAAAAGGCGGTGTTCCCTCCACATTTGGTGCGATTTAAAAAAAAGTGCCAAATTGGCGAGTACTAATTTTAGAGTTGCTGTACATAACAAGCGAATGCCACATTTAGCGAATTATCCCCTACGAATATTTCAGCGCTAATTGTAGAGGCTAAATCGATTTCCAACCCATCACACTCTTAAGCCCCTAGCTTTTTGCAATTCCCTCCATGAGTTCGGAAAATATATAATTCTGAAATTACTATCGGGCATCGCGTAGCTCAAAGAAGCAGTTTACAAATGTATAAATCTTAATTATTGGTGAAACGGGGAAAAATGAATTGCTTGGGTGGCAATAATTTAATAAACATGGTGTTCTAACGGTTTTTATGTTAACGTTATATTTGGAATTAGAGTTAAATGATATTTGAAACATTAACTTTTTAAGTAATTTCCCACTTAATTCTGCAACAAAATCGTGTTTTGAACAAAATATTATATTCATGAGTTGTGATTCATAGTCTTAAGATAACTGATTAACTCATTCCCACCATGTCTTTGCTCCATTCACTTTGATACAAAATTTGTTCAGATGCGATGGAATCGGTGAAAGTCATTATAATTAATCTACTTTATGCACGGCAGTACTTTCGAATTTATTATTGTAAAAATTTTATTCCTTTTTCTAAAATAAGAATTTGCACAGAGAGTAAATTTATCTCTTATCCGCCATTTCTTATATTTTTTAAAGAATTTTGAAAATTATAAGCAGTTATAATTTCAAACGAACAAAATTAAATGTTTACTTTGTTTACACCTTCTTTCTTTCTTTTTTTTTTTTTTGGTTTTATACCAACTTTTTATAATTTAATTCACTGAAGTTTGATGGTTGGATCCACAATATAGGTGCTAACACACAGTATTACATTTCAAAGTATGGAACAGTATTAATTACGTAACCTTAATTTTTTTTTATTTTTATCGTGGCTTTTCTCTTATTTTGCCATAATTTAAAATTGCTTTCATGCTTAAATAGTATGTAGTTAATAATCATAATGATTAAATGTTTTGGCTGTATTAAATTTGTATATTGTATGATATTAGTAAATAATTTTTTGGATTATTTTCATTAGAATGTTTCGCATTTGATAACACTGGCGATTCGATTTTTGGTTATATTTATAACTAAATGGTTTTTTATTTAGTAGTTTCCATTTTTTGTTCCTAATAATTTCTAAAATGTTTTAGAGTTAATTTGTACTTTATATGATCTTGACTACATATATATATATATATATATATATATATAAAAGAGAAAGAAAGAGAGATATTTACATTTAACTTTATCCAATTATCCATATAGCTGGCTTTCATCCATTACAGCCCTTGACAATAAAATATAATTTAATCAAATTTATATTTTTCATAAACAATGCATTTTATCAATGAACCTTAATAAAACGTACAGGAATTTTTAAATCATATTTGTTTCTGCCATTGTTAATGCATTCTTTAATTAGTGATGAACTTAATCATAATATGTTATAACGGTAAAAAAAAAAAAAAAAAAAAAAAACTCTCTTGAAAATCCTTTTTATACAAGTAGAATTAAACCAAAAAAACTTCATTTCTTTTACTTATCGATTGACTTATTATCTTTATTCATATGAAATCCGGAATTCAAAAAGTGAACGGCGATGGAATATTAAATGTTCAGAATTAATAAACAATTTTGAAGTCCTCAAGTTTGTCTTGTGACATACTCTTTTAGTAATTTTTTCTAATGTTTTCAGGTATAAGAAATTATATTAGTCTTAGTTGCTTCCATTTTCAAATTTTTATGTTATTCTTTCCATTCCTTAAAAACCTTGAATTACATCAAACCTGCTGAATGAGTTTCCGTAACAGGTCTTTTCGGGAAAGTCCGTAATTTATTTTTACTTAATAAATTTGATTTCAAGTTAATTAAATATTTTATTTAAACTGCGTATATTAAAAATGCAAATAATCTTCTAATTTAATCTATGTTTTTGTCATTGTATTTTATTAAATTTAATCTTTATAATAATAAGTTGTGTTCTTAAATTTATTTAAAGAAGAAAATATTATCGTCTGCTTTGATACTGGTAAATTAGTCTGCTTTCTTAATGTTGTTTTTGTCTCATTTGATAATATTACTATCGTCTACTTAATTAATGTCCAATACGATTTCAATTTGAAAATTTTATGTGTTTATTTTAATTTATATTTTTGATTACTCTGGTTAGTTTAGTTTAAAGATATCATCTTTTATTAATTATGTTGTTCAAGTTGTTATAGTTTGTTTTTGACTAAATTTGTGAACGTTAGTATTTCGAAGGATTATTGATATTTTCGTCTGGATTCAATGACGCGGCATAAAAGATCATTATTTTAATTTAACTTTTATTTATTTAGATGCTAGCTTAAAACATCTGATTTAAAACGTATCGCAATAACTGTGTATTCAAAATCAGAAGGAAACAAAACTTTCTAAGAAAATAACCAGATTTTTAGAAGGAAACATGAACACACATACAGAAATATTTTCATAAAAATTGAAACTTGATACCATTAAAAACAAGCCGGGACTGATGCACATTAAATCTGTGGGGGCCCTGAGCCTTCTAAAGGTGTGGTGTGGAAGTTAGATGAGGATGTGTCAACCTCCGAACTTAACTGAGGTTCAAAATTAAGCGGTCCGTCTTTAATTGCCCGCGTTGCTCCTAGTGAGACATCAATAAAACTGAACAAAGAAATAAATCAAAAAAATTAATTTTTATGAATGATTGTACATTGATATAAAATATTTATCAATATTTGGTTTGTTTTTGCAGTTACAAAATTCAAAATTGATTTTAATTTCATTGTTTAATCTTTTTTTTTTTCCAATACACGTTTTCAATAATCTCGTTTTCATTAAATTTTTATTTATTAATTAGGTTCTCTTTTTGAATAGTTAAAAATAAAGCGCCATGTGGTTAAAATAACTGTTTAAAATTAATGAATAATAAAAATGTTGAATTTTTGTATACCTGGTATAATAGTTCATATCATTTAAATCATCCATCTGAAAGAAACAATATTTTTTTGAACTGCAAGGAAATGTTTCTATTCTCTGTAATTCCCCTCAATATTTTTAATTCCTCAGAAATGATCGCATGAGTGATTGATTATTTTAGAATAGATTTTAAAAATAATACTGGTAAAAAAACAGTTTTTTGAACATACGTTTTCTTTCAAACTTCACACTTTGCGTAGCAAATTTTTTTTTATATCTTAAATTTTTAGAACAAAAGAGAAAGGTGAGTCAAAATGAATTTATTCAATAATTAGTTTTAATAAATTATTTTATTATTTGACGTTTATTAAATTTACCATCTAAAATAAATACGTGTAAAAGTTTTTAGATTTTGATTTGGTTTTTCATCTACTAGTAGCAATGCTCTCCTCTTATATTTAATTATTTTTTTCAATAAAAATTAAAATTAAAATTATAAATTTATTTTTCATTGATTTTTTAATAAAATAATAACTAACAAAAGAAGATTTTAAGTAATGACCCCTTCACCTTGGTGACGGATTTGGCGACCATTTGGCGACTTGGTGAGAAACTTGGCGTACAATTTAATTTTTTAAATAATTAGTTTTAATCAATTAATTTTTATTATTTATAATTTAATTATCGTATTGTAATCTAAAACAATCCAGCATAGAAAATTTCAGCTCACTTTACCTCTTTAAAATGTAAGAATTAAGCGTTAAAGTTTAGATCCAGACAAACAATGTGAGTAGAAAAAAAACCTTAATGATGTCACAGTAATAGCTGAAGAATTTAAAATTGTTGGCATTCTGTGAAAACAAATATAAAGCAAAGTAGGTTTTTGAGTTTCATTTGTGAGACAAATTACAATAATTGTACAAAATTGCGAGCGAAAATGTGACATTTAAAAAAAATCACATCAATTTAGTTAATCTAGTGCGTTTCATTGATCACGATTTAAATTTTTAAATATGACAGAGGTAGAGATTACATTCATAAAATAATCTCGTCACCTATTGTAAGATATATAGTCATATACAGGTGAATATTTTTGTTAGTATTTATTCATTTTACAAAAGCTAATTCATAATAATTGGGTGGGTGAGTGAGTGAATGTGAAGGTTATTGGTGCAAAAGGCAAATGTGGCTATGCTGCGCCAAACAAAATTTCACTGTGATCTAGACGTGAAAAAATAGGCAAAAAATTCAATTGTTTGACAAGAGGGAAGGTCAAAAATAAAGAAGGATCACTAGGGTAACCCGTTTGTGCGTCACCTGTGTTTACCAAAGACAGTAAACCCCCTTGGGAAAGAAGACATCACTAAAGTGCCTCGGGATCAGATGCTCGTACTTACCTGAAGAAGGGAAATTCCTGAGGTCCCCTAATATAATCCTCAGGGGCAGGGTGCCTGGCTATACCCCCAGACTCTGGGTACCCATTTTAGTCGCCTCTTACGACATGCATGTGATACAAGAAGATTATTCTGTCATACCCGATCACCACAGGGTCTCATAATAATTGTACCAAATGTTTTGAAAATTGTTTTGCGTTAAAGTTTTGAATTTGTAACAAATCTTATTCCCTGAAACATACGTTAGTTGGCGTTTGTTTTACTCGTATATAAAATCTATCAATATTTTAACTATCGATTTGTAACACTTTGAATAAAATACAACGTATTTAAATGTTTGGAATTAAAACTATTAAATATTTCATATATTATATAATGTTTGTCTAAATTATATTTTTTGGAAGTTATTTTTAAATTTTTCCATTTCCTCTCTATATGTAATAAAAAAAAGGAATTACAGTTAAATTATGCATCCATTGTAAAAGATATTTTGAGTAGAAAAACAAATCTGTTAAATATGATGTTAAGAAAGCAATAAATGTGTTAAGAAAAATTAGTTTTGTGAATGTTCTAGTCATTATCATTTTATTATTTTGTAAGGTTTAAATTTCAGAGCAGTAAATTATTTGATTCACTGTTTACTAAAATACATTTTTGTTGTTACAAAAATCATGTATACTAAACTTTTATTTAAAACTGAATGAAAATGAAGTGGTATACCACTATTTATAACATTCAAATAATTTTTTTTCTTGTTAATTTAACAAAAACAAATGCAAAAAATCATAACATATAATAAAAATTAACCTTTCCTCAAGCGATTTTGCTCGTTGTTGTGTGAAAAGAATCACTGTTTAATCAGTAAGATTATATATATATATATATATATATATATGTGTGTGTGTGTGTGTGTGTGTGTGTGTGTAGGTGTGTGTGTGTGTAATTATATTATTTATTAACCTGAATTTTGCTAATTAGTTGTGAAAAATAAACTTTCATACCTCTCAAGAAATTTATTTAGATCGGATTATAAACTGAAAAAATGGAATGCACTTCTAATTTAAAAAGTAAATAATCGATCTGTGTGTAAATCATAAAGTAAATATGGGGATTTGTTGTGCAATATTTAATAATTCTATAAAGACATATTTAGTACATGATATGATATATTCAAAACAAAAGAAAAGAAAATTTAAATCAAAATAGAAAAAAAATGAAAAAATAGAACTCAACTGGTTAAAAACCAATTTCAGACTAAAGACTGAAGATGTGGAGTAAATGCAGGGTTACTGAAAAAGAATCATTCATATTCAAAATGCTACATTTTCACAAATAAACGGACAAATTGATAAGTAATACATGGATACAAAGAGATTATATATATATATATATATATATTTACAAGGTGTCTATATAACTTTTTTTAGTTACACGTATGATGTCAATTCGATATGTAAATTCTTGCGAAACACGTTGTAAAACTTCAGTGGTAATGGATTTTACAGTGGTAGAAATCTCCGTTGATAAGTTCACGTAAATTTGCAGGCAATGGTGGCACATTTACATTATATTTTACAAACCCTTAAAGCAAGAAATCGCATGTGGCAGTATCATGTGACTTAGGTCACCGACTGTGTAATATCAAGTCACCTGGAACACTGAGACAGATCAAACTGCGTGGTTGCTTCGTGAAAGCTTCTAAAATGGTTTTGGGGACGAAGCTTCACGAAGGACACACGAGGGGCTTCGGTTGTTCATAATACAAAACTTCTAAATTTTTTCTTTGTATTTATATATTACTTATTATTCTGTCGCGTTTATTTTCGAAAATATGGAATTTTGAAATCAGATTATTCAAAATAAATAATATGACCCCTTTGCAACTTGGTAAGAAGGATTTAATATACCCTAAGTACAAAAGAGAACAATAATATATATAATGATTGCATACAATGAGAGCCTTCAATATTATTATCAAAATCTTCAGGAATAAAACATTTTACATCCAGACAAATGTTTCAGATCTATCTATCACCACTCTGTGAGTTTAATTGGTTTCAATTATAAATAACATAGAAAATATTATCCGCTAGTAAATTGGATATAACTATCTGCTTTTATTCTTTTTTTATCACCGTAATTCAAATAAAAATTCATTGATGGGCATATCAGTGTCGCACGTCCACATAACTATCTTATGCATTATTACATTCTGCGATCATGTTACTCTTTCAATAGCAAATTATCAAAATAGTTAGAAAGTAATATTAACTAATAAATAATGCTCGTCATTATGTTGAAGGGAGTGACCAAACTTTCGGCCTTGGTTTTAAATAAGATTTAGCATCAGAATATTGCGCGTGTTAGAACATGCGATATTATTTTAGCGAATACCATGGAACAATTAATGGTATCTAAACAAGGCTTGTCCAATCCATGACTGAAAATGGCCACGAACAGAGAATTCCCTTGCGGGTATGAGTCGACAAAGGCGCCTTTTCAAGTAAAGGCATTTAATGATAAATCACAGTAATAGTTTTTTTTTTACAACGTTTTTCTGAATTTCACTTGGTGTGTGTGTGTGAGTGTGTGTGTCATCAAATTTTCGATCGTTAATTTAACCAACTTCCCATCAAGCTAGAGCTTTGAAATTTTGGGAATCGTTCGTACTCGCCTAACAATGCAATATTTAGACGTTTGCGACAAGTTTTAACTCATATTTCAATAGTTTTAATAAGTCAAAATATTCTTTCCTCTCGGCGCTTTTAGGATTGAGGAAAAAATTTCTTTCCCCTTCTGGGAGCACCGGACACTCCCCACACCGCATGAGGTATCGTAAACCTTTTGTACTCACAAAGGGGAGATACTATCTCCCTTTTACTATCTCCGAGATAGTAAGGGTTGCTGACTTTTAGTCGGTAATCATTCGCAAGAAAGAAAGTTTCCAATATTTGGCGCCGTGTCTTATCACAATAATTTTTTCTGAATTCTGGTTCCCATTCTTTTTTTAATAGAATGACTTACAAACTTTCAAATGCATGTTTTGATTTTATGAGTATTATGAATTTTTTAATACTGTCACAAATGTCTCTTTTTAAGTAAATTTTAAAGTTAAAAATAACTAACAGTTTTAACTAATATTTCAATTATTTTCTCTAATAAACTTTGCCACCATATAAAAACGTTGGTTTTAAAAACGTTGGTTTTTATATCGAATTATTTAATATTCCGAAGGCTTCAGCAGCATCTAAAAAATACGGCATGAACAATGTTTTAAAAGAATTCTTCTTTAAACAGTATGCTACGGTAGCCGAGAGGTCATAGCATCAAGCTCGCAGCCAGCAATATTTCAGTCGAGTAACAAGTTCGAATCCTGAATCCCATAAAGACACATCGTGTAGATCGACTTTTGCGCCTTTAATCTATCAAGTTCTTAAAGAGGTGGATAAAAATATTATCTTATTAACGACTCACTTAGACATATTAAGAAGGTTGTAGTCGAGGGACCTCGTCAAAATTTGAGCCTTGACACAGTGACGAGGACGACACTTGAGTTGAAATCAACTCTTCAAATGTCCACATCATTCCAATGTGAGGGCATTGAACTTCGAAAGATTTAAGGGGGTCACTTCAAGTAAAAATTTTCCGGTATCCATAATGTAAAAAAATACCAAGTTTTAAGGAGCTTTTTTTAAAAATCGACTTTCGTACTGTCATCAATATTTTTGTATGCAATTATTGCATTGTTATTTCTATTTTAATGAGATACTTTTAAAAAAAATATTATTCTTTTTTTAATTATTTGTGGGGAGAGAAGTGAGAAATTTTTTTTAATGAAACAAAATTTAATGGGCATTTGCACCCGAATATGTTTGAATAACTTTATCTTGACAAAAACTCTCGTTAAAAGATAATAAAAATGCAATAAATGCGCACACAAATTTGATGCCTGTAGGACCAATCACTATTTTAAAAAAAATATTCTTAAGATTTAGTCGTTTTTTGACATTACGACAACAGGGAAAATGCTGCAAGAAGTGAATAAATGTTTGAAAAGCGTTTAAAAATAAGTTGTCCATCAGAAAATTACAATGTTTGGCTGCTTCGTTATTCAACGTTTAAGAAAAAAATGTTGATTTGAAGAAAAAATGATGACAAACATTTTTGAGAACTATAGTTGATTTTTAAGTGGAAATTTAATCAGTTGAGCTTTGCTTCATCTGAAGTTTAACATAGTTTTTCAGGTAAGTAATGTTTTTTGTCGAGGGGAAAAATTTTATCTATATAATCGCTAGCAACTTCATTAATTATAAGAAATAGTTGTTATTAATTAGTTCGAATACACAGACCAGCTTTTTATTTCAATTAAGTATCGAAACACCTTGTGATACTTTGTCAAGGAAAATAAATTACAGGAGTTGGAATGGGATGCTATATCCTCTTTTTTTTTTTTTTTTACTGAAGAATGTCCCTGCCTAATGTTAAAGAGCCCAAATGGAGCATGAAACATTCTCAGGCAGAAAATTCTTTTGGTTTTCACGAACGCTAGTACAATGTGATACATACATTAATTTATGATGTAGTACTCTTATAATTTAGAAACATTCCAAAAGAGTGCATTTTTTTTACTTAAACATATAAATTCTAAAACTCATTTATCATTACAGCATAAGAGCCGAAATATGGAGCACATTTTAATACACTTGATAAAAAGGGATTGATTAGGATAGAAATGAGAAAATTGTACATTATGATGCTCTGTATAAGACAGTGAAGTCAGAATATAAAATTAATATTCCAACGTTTTATTATTGGAAAATATGTTCCAACTTTGTGTCCAAATCTTTAACAATACGCGCGCGAGAGAGAAGACAGCCTTGAAAATTACTCGCATCCTCCTTTTCAGAAAAACACAAGTAAAATAAGTAAATAAAAACATACCTACTTTATTTTCTTGAAATTGTTAATGTAGTTGTCAGACTTTACATCTTTATTAAATATACTTCAAAATACATTCGAAAATCGTAAAAAGAAAGAAATCACTCAGGAACATTCCTTTGTTATCACGCTTCCGAATGCATTTGATTCCACGCAATTTAAAGCAATAATCTATCTCCTAGAAGTAGAAAACTGAATAGGGTGAATATTGCATTCGCTGAAATTTGTGGTGACTTGTAGACGGGACCCTTAATCTTATCGTGACCTGTCCAAATTTTGAAATATAATCTTTGTCGATTGAACTTGTTAATATGCATACAAATTGTGATTCACCGTGCATGCTCCTGCTTGTTCATTTTCTAATACGGATTGATCTTTCTTAAAAGACATTTAGAACTATTTTTTGAAACATAATCGAAGATTTATAGTATTAATCAAAATTTCCGTGCCTATCTGTGATTATTGCACAGGGATACGATAGTTGGTCCTGAATGTCCCTTAAATTAATCCTAGACAATTCCCCCTACCCCAATAGGCAGTACTGGTCCTGCTGAAAGCAATTCTTATACGGGTTTGTAAAACATAAAGTGTATACTCTACCATTACCTACACATTTATGTGAACTTTAAAACAGCGGATTTCTGCAGCTGCGCAATCAATTACCACTGACGCTTTACGACGTGTTTGGCAGGAATTTACGTATTGAATTGACATTGTACGAGTAACTAAAATAATTTATATCGAACACTTGCAAAAAAAAAACTTCCATATTTTCCCTTTGCAATCACGCATTGCTTATCGTTCTGTGTCTTTTATTTATGAAAATATAGCATTTTGAAAAGGAATTATTTATCTTGAATAATCCCGTGTTATAAAATAAGTTAGCTTTGCTTTTAAGAATTTGCTATTAATTCTGTCTCGTCAAAAGTCTAACGAAACTTTTGATAAAAAAAAAAAAAAAAAAAAAAAAAAAACCACGTTTTCCTAATGTTTTGTAAAATCGTCATTTTATTCTAC